>JAQFYC010007612.1:0-10225 GCA_034694165.1 Tomocerus mixtus
ACGAATTCAAGTGATGTAATAAATAGATATTTACAATACTTTCGCACAGGGCCCCGCAAGTTTCAGAACGGGCCCTGGGTATTATAACCCGTGTCGTCTCACTGAAAGAAGCGACAGTAAGTAACAGTGTTAACAATGTTGGTGTTAACCAGTCGGAAAATTTCTAAGTTTTTAGCATGCAGGCCACGGATCTTTACTCCAACCAGGCGTTGGTCAACACTTTTTGAGGATTTTAGACAGACGAAAAAGTTAATTTTTTTTCTTATTGGATTATTTCAGTTACCAATGACATTGACACGTCAAAGTTTGCGGACTTCATGAACAGCCGCGTGACTAAAAAGCGAGTGGAGTTGCCGCAGGATGTAATCCAGGCTCTGGATGTGGCTCTCCGATCCTCACCGTCCAATAATTATTTCTGCTGCAACCGAAGCTTTTTCAGCAATGAGAGCCCCTACAAACTGGACGAATATTTGGACTTATTTTATGGACATTATCAGAGCTTGACTCCTGGATCGGATGTGAACCCGACTTTGAACATTGATCTTGCAAACAAGGCCTTTGTCCGACGAGTGCCTCTTGTGGACATGCTGTGCGAGCTATTCCGAGTGGCGCCGAGGGAGTTAGATCAAAGATTCTGGAATGAGGAAAGGTACACCATTGCGACGGATCTTTTGGCTGGAAAGCTGATTGAATATGGAACTGGCAAAAAGGATCCAGCAACAGGGAAATATGAAAAAAGCCACAAGTTTCCAGCAATTCAGTTTTTGAAGCACACGGCAAATACTTTCGAATTCACAAATCTGGCCGGCGGAAAAGTCAACATTGCCAAATACTTCTTGAAGGAGAAGAACACTGTGATTGAGAAACCGAACATCCCTGTTCTTCACATCGGATCGAAATCTAAAACAAATTACGTGCCGGTTGAACTGTGCATTGTTACCGAACAGCCCTACAAGGGGAAAATGGAAGCAAGTCTTACCAGCCAGATGATCAAAGGAGCAGCCAAGGCGCCGAAAGATCGTTTCCAACGTATACAAGCTGCCCGGTTAGGATGCAAGTTTGAAAAGTGTAATGTACTAGATGCATTTGGATTGTCAGTGTCCCCAAACCCGGTCACAATTGACAATGCCCGACATTTGAACCCACCGAAGATTAAAACAAAGCTGGCACAAGATGTCCTACCGGACACTAAAACTGGATTATGGTCCATTAAAAATAAGGGATTTTTTAAACCTGCAGCTGTCCCGTCGTTCGCGGTGCTGGATACCATTGGGGCGTTGAAGAACAGAGCCAATTCGGTCCACAATTTTTTTAAGTCACTGGCTAATGAAGCCCAAGGACTTGGATTACCGCTTAAGCAGCCGCAGAAATTAGTGAAAATGGATAGCGTAAGTAGACATGATTTATTTAATTTTAAACGAGGCATTTTCTTGTTTTCAATGAGTAAATTAATAGCTTTTTGTGACTTTTATGCAATTAGTGGTGTCCCAGTCCGAGTCCTTCTCAAATGACGCCTCAAAACAAAGATGCTTTCCGACGGTTTACAAATGAGGTGGATGCAAAGCTGCAAGCATTGAAGGACGCCGGCTACAAGCTAATCTTCGTCATTATATCTGACGACGGAAAGGAATATCCGATTGTTAAGTCATCTGCTGAGGTGAAAGTTGGAATTTTGACATCTTGTTTGAAACAGAAAACCTTGGGAGGAAATCCACAAACCATTGGCAATTTCTTATTGAAACTCAACGCAAAACTTGGAGGTGAGAACTTTCAACTGAGCCAGACAGCCTTAAACAACTTCTTCAAAGAAGCTATACTTGTGATGGGCGCTGACGTTACGCATCCAGCCCCCAATTCAACGGCTCCTAGTTTTGCGGCAGTTACCGCCAGTATCGGAATGAGTGGAATGAGTTTTGCGATGCACATTCAAGCCCAGAACTCCAAGCAGGAAATTATTAGTAATTTGCGAGCTACAACCGGAGATATGCTAAGGAAGTTCAGAGAGTGCACTCAGAAAGTCCCGCAGAAAATTTTGATGTTTCGAGACGGAGTTAGCGAAGGCTACTTTGATGCTATCAAGGAGAACGAATACATGGCAATCCAGCAGGCTTGTCAAGATATCAACCCAAAATACAACCCAAAGATAACTTTTGTAGTTGTGAAAAAACGCCATCACACAAGATTCTGCCCCAAGGACTCAAAGGATGGTGTCGGAAAACCATTGAATGTGCCACCAGGAACCGTCGTCGACAAAATCATAACCCATCCGGTGGAACAAGAATTCTTCTTGAATTCTCATGTTGGAATTCAGGTAAGAAACAAAATAAAACATCTCATTCGTCTCAGAATCAGAAGACGCATAAGCACTATAAGCAGGATAAGATTACTAATAACATCAATCATATTTTTTAAACAATAGTAAGTGTTATCTCTAAAAAATAAATAATGTGTAATAATTGCAATAATTGTTTCGTAATGTTTTACTGTAGGGCACTTCAAAGCCGACCCGCTACCATGTGATTCATGATGATTCTGCATTCAACATGGACCAAATTCAACAGTTGAGCTATTACCTTTGCTATATGTATGTTCGATGTTGTCAACCCGTGTCATACCCTGCTCCAACCTACTATGCTCATTTGGCCGCATTCAGAGCTCGTACCCTTGTCAGCCAAGAAGGGTAATTAGTAAATCTAATCATAACATAACTAGTAAAACCTTTATCAATTCTTTATTGCATGTTTACTAGTTTCAAGATTTAATATTTATTCTTTCTTCTTGGATTATTTTAGGGATTCAGCTGACTTGAATGCTTTGGCTCAGAAACTTACAATCCATCCGGACCTTCAAAAGAATTTCCCCATGTTTTTTGTCTAATCACTAATCTCATGGCCCTATGCTTTTTTCGAATCATTTCATCAACATACCAATGTTATTTGTCCAATTATCTCATGTTCCTATGTTTAACTCGATTCTTATCAAATTATCCATTACTTTTTATATACCTACTACCAAATTTTAAATTGTTGTAGATGTAGCAGACTAGGAATTTTAATTCGTAATTAGGTAATTTTAATTTTTTAATTCTTTCTGTAAAGTTGAAACATTGTTAATCATGTCTTCTACTATTTTCAATTCTTTTGCACATTTGCAATAATGATTATAATGTTAAAGGTATAGTTTATACTTGATACTCTCATTGAAAAACTTGCTGGTGCATTTCTCTTAAAATTGTAGAGTATGCTGTACTCTATTTTTTGTTACTGTTTTGAAATCGTCTAATTTACCACACAGCTTTATTAAGTATCTCTTTTTATAAGTTGTACCCCCAGCCAAATCAATTAAGTAACTTTAAAAGAGTACAAAATGCGATGCGGATACATATTTTATCCAATTGACTATTATTAAGTGTACCTATTAACCCACTAATACCACTGCTCTGTTCCTATTCCTACAATATACTATAATGATTCTTCTATTGCCTAATTAGTAATTAGTTATATCTTTATATAAATTATTTAGTTATGTAAGTAAGTGTGATTGAATTGTTGAATTAAATCCTTGGCTATTTATGAATAAACTAACACTTACATAAATAATTACTTTTAAGAGTAAGATTCACTTGCTGGATACTAAAGTAGGATAGATATATTTTATATATTTCATTCATCTAGGATGTATCTTAACTATTACTTTAAAATTAAACTTATTCATATTCATATCCTGGATGATGACTCCACATTTCGGGGAATTAGTTCTGTAACGTTATGGAGATTTGTCAAAGAATGTTGACATTTGCATTCTTTACTATAATGTTACATATAGTATGTAGCATATATCATATATAGCATACAGCATATTATATTACAATGGTATATTACTATAAAAATTGGATAAGTTAGTCAGTCATGTCATTGTGGAAAAGGTATGCTATTCTCATATTATAACATGTACGTCTCCTTTCCTTCCGATCCTTCTTCCTATAATCTTTAGGCTATTCGACTTTATTTTTTTAGATAATTCAGCAATTGTTCACACCATTATTTTGTTATGGTGTAGTATTGAAAACTTTCATCTATATCGTATTATCGCTGGTCTAGCAGATAATCAAAGTATTGACTGCCATTTGCGAATTGTCGAATTATACTGTAATTGCGTTTCAATAATTTATTTCCTATTTGGCAAATGAATTCTAGCTAACGAAAAAAGGATCTTGTCAACTAAACTAATATACAGCCTTAATAAATCATTGGAACAGTTGTATTATTACAATGGACCTTTAATTTTTTTTGTTTGTTATTTGCTCAGTTTATCAACGCGGTTCGTTGTTAAAATAGTATAATCTAAGTAATTTGACATTGCATTTGATTGATCCACATTGTCATATAATAAGGATTTGCTCTATACTTAAATGAAACGGTGATTATAGTAGCGTATTCGTAATTCGAACAAATCCAATATTATACCAAGGTTATATTGTTACGTTGTGAACAATTTTACAAATTTTGCTAACACGATAGCAACTTTTTAACAGTTCAAACTTTTTGAATTCCGTTTTCATCAACATCAAGGTACGTATGTATGATATGTATGTATTGCACAATACCACAAAATTAGGTTCAATTAGGTTCTGTGAGATGCACAAGCGAAAACATGGATTACTAACGATTCCACCTTTATGAATTTCGTTTTCATATTGTGTATCACCAGATACATATTCGGAAGAGCATTATTGTCGGTCTGTGACGTCTGTCAGTCCGTCCTAGCTCTGACTTTCGAACGCGTCAACTTTTTCAATTCTGTTCTCAGAATTCGAAAGAGGAAGTCAGAAGTACCTTGGTATTTAAAATTGGCCACACCCCCATGGACTTCACTTATTTTTTACATAGAAACATAAATATGGCAAGTGGGGTATCGTTGGAAAGCTGTTGATGTAAGGAATTCAAATATGAAGTTCAATTTACCCCATGCATGGGACAATGTAAGATTTTGTGGGAAATTAGTAATAAATATCTCTAATAGGCCATTTAAACAATTTTCAGCAATAAAACCGTTAGTTTAGTAAGAAATATTTAATAATTTTTTTATAACGGCGATACATAGGGACATCCGTTTGCATGGTTTATTCAACACATAGATATACAAGTGAGTCACGCAGTACCCCAGTTTAGTTGCACAACATGCGGCTATACCCACTTTGCAATGGTTTATTACTTTTAAATAAAGTAGTATATTATAATGAGTTTCATCAATCATGGCATGGCAGTAGCAGCTGAAGCTACCATTTGTTGTGACATTTGAGGTGCAACAATACAATCCAGAGGCTAGACTCAGAGAGCAAGCCAAAGTTAAAAGAAGAATGCTTAATTAAACTGTACATACTTTATTCAAGTTTTTAAGATTTACTTTTGCCAAAAGTGGGTTGCCCTAAAATGAGAGCTGCAGTTACCGATTGTGATAATATTTGGTTGAAGTTGAAATATATTTTGTACTTGGGAAGGCTTCTTGGACTAATGCCCACTTTGGGCATACCGCATCAGTTAAAGTATGTTTTATCATTCCATTTGAAAATTATAATAATAAATAATATTAATATTTAATAATTTTTAAACAATTTTTTGCGTGATACTGTTTAAAACTTATTTGTTAGTATAATTGAAGACGATTTTTGCGCTCCAAACAGACAGGCAGGCGCGCAAAGGTATATTATACATAAATACATTCATAACTTTGTATGTTAATTTCCGCAGGTTCGTGAGGGCATCATCATGGACATTTTCCATTATATTGATTGGCTTTTCCTATACCCATTTGATTCTTAGGACGCGTGTGATGGTAACTGAAGTTAAAGAGATGAGTGTTGCCGACACAGCATTATCTTTCCAGGCGTTTGTCTACTTTCTAACTGTTGCTTTTTTGTAAGTCTTTATTCTCTATGTATTTATATGTATCGTGAGCCTTCATAAAAATAAGTACATATTGTATATTTCTTAAATTACGATTTAAATCTCATTTTTAAATACAGTTGCTCCTACACGCCATTTGGGTGTAACTTTTTGGAAAAACTCCTTAATAAATGGAACAGCTGCAACCAGCAGCTAAAGTTTAAAGTATCGGACACAAAATTGTGCTTGCATGCAAATTTAATCGCGATTTTTGTAATGATTTGGGGAATATCAGAAAATCTTTTACACGATGCTCACTGCATCAACAACTATAAAACAAAAGGTATTTACCGTAGAAATGCATTGCATTTTTATAACAGATATGCTTAACTACCTATAGATTTATTTAATCTTATTTATTAAATGAATTAAAGATGGGGGAAATGCCCATCCAAGTTGGTTAGAAAAATTGTATATGGTTGGCGACGACTTTTGGGCAGTTATTGTCCCGTACCATTGGATATTAGCATCAGCTCTCTTTATTTCCCACAAAATATCAACCTACGCCTGGAATTACGTCGATATATTAATTATCGTGTTTTGCCGTGCTCTGTCTTTCAAGTTTAAGGCATTAACGCTTCAACTTGATGTTCTTCAGGAAGCCACAGCTACCACTACTGAAAAGCTAGTAAGCTTTGTTAACACATCTTCAAAAAAGGAAAAACGAGGTAATCTCGGTCAGCAATAGTTAATTTTCCATTACGTTGATATCAATATTTTATATTAAATCTTAATTATATATTATATTTCTTGATTTCTAAAATGAAAAGCGTTTTCATGGGACGACGTCCGTTCAGATTTCTTAATCCTCGTCGAATTGGTTGGTCTAGTAAACTCATTCTGTCATCCACTGGTATTCCTGTCCTATTGCACCAATATTTACAGTATATGTCTACAGGTACATAAGTATATACCATTACAACACTATCAATGTATATATCTACTTAATTAAAAATTAAAATAATCCATTTTCTCTTTATTATGCAGTTACACGACTGGATAACCCCGCACGGAACTCAAGATCAAATTGTGACTATATATCTCTCGGTGTCATTTTTCCAATTCATTCTTCGAGTACTTCTCATAACATATTTTGCATCTAATGTCAACGTTTTCGCACAAAACATAGTACACAGTATCCAGCAATGTCCCAATTCCGAATACAATTTGTCGGTAAGCAGTTACAATAAATAATACTCTTAATTATTATTTAGGTCCAATTCCAATTTACTAAAAAGAATGCTTCCAATACCAGGTGGAAAGATTGGACAGGATGTTCATTCTACAGCCGGTCGTAATCCACGGAATGGGGCTATTCATTATTACCAGGAAATTTCTTCTCTCAATTATCGCTTTCATGTTTACCCTTCAAATTATAATGTTACAAACTATGGCACCTACTCCTACTCCATAAACTGACAGTTTCTTGATGAACAGATCCGATTGCTGAAAAATTAGGTAGAAGTCGTATCTGAAAACTGAAAACAAACAAAAAATAAATGAAAAGTTCATCATAAAAACTAATTATACTAATGAAAATAAAATTACGCTTTGTATGCACAATTATATTAGCGTTCTGTAACTGTTGACATAGTGGTACAGGGGAGACTCCCAAAAAACTCTTCCTGTCTCTTAACTTTTGTACTAGGTAAATATTCTGCCCTACATATCACTTAATAACACGACTCAGACGATAATACGTGCTTTACCTTGTTATATTTAATAACCTTACGTAACTTTATAGCGTAATCTTGTAATTTAGGGTTATTATATTCGTTTCAGATCACACCAAATATACATTGTCAGTTTTGTCACTCGAATAATAATATTAGGCCTGCTGCTGATATATAGTACTATCTCCCAAATAACCTTGACTTTTAGGTGCAGAATTCTATATTCAAGGCTATGGCTAAGCTTAAGCAGAAATATAATAATAGACGTATTGTCAAAGGTACCCCAACGAGACAAAAAAAATCAACTTTTTGGATCCCCTTATAACATGGTAGCAAATGTGTATCAATCGAAAGCACTAGTAAAGGGCTTTCAAACAACACTAATTTCATTTTTCTACGGTGTCCCGTTCAAGAGTAATGCAAAAGTCCGATTTTCGGATTTTTCGGATCCCATTGATTACTCATGAACGGGACAGCGTAGAAAAATGAAATTAGCGTTGTTTTAAAGCCCTTTACTTGTGCTTTAGATTGGTACACATTTGCTACCATGTTATAAGGGGATCCAAAAAGTTGATTTTTTGTCTCGTTGGGGTACCTCTGACAATAGGTCTATTGGGTTTACATTCGCCGTTTGATAGCTTTACTGTGATTATGATTATAACTGTATGTGATAATTCATCACGGACAAAAATGATAAATGTAGCACATAAAATATATTAAAAGCTTACACATCACATCTCTTCCTCGCTCTACAACTAATACTTGTGCGTGAAATATCTAAAGAAGTCTTTCAATTCCTTAATAGTGCAGTGACAAAACTTGAAACAACCTTTCCTTAAAAATAAATCATGGCTCTGAATGCATCTTTTTCCGGGAAAAAAATATTAGTAACCGGGGGAGGAGCGGGTATCTGAATATATACTTTATTAAGCAATCATTTTCCGTTTTTAACACTAAATTACTGACTAAATACTATTTTTAACTTCACGATTAATATTTTATTACATGGTTTAGGTCTTGGTTACTCTATTGTAAAAAAGTTATATGATGATGGTGCTATCGTGTTTACTGTTGACAAGGATGAAGCTTCGATAGAAAATCTGAAAAGGGATTTTCCGGGTATCACTGCCTTGAAAGCTGATGTATCTGATTTAGAAAATATTAGAAAAATTGTGGAATCCTTCGGGCCGTTGGATCATTTGGTGAATAATGCTGGTGTTCTGATTCCACAGCATTTTTTGGATATAACTGTGGAAGCACTGAATGTGTAAATAAATATTTTACAGAATCTATTTACTTATGCATGTATTAATTAAACGAAAAAGTTGTCAACAACATTTTTTGCTATAAGAAACCTTTAAGGTAACTATATTTGCATAATACACCTTAAAAAGTTGATACACGACACGAAAGTAACAATTTAATTTTACATAATCACAATTTACAATTTACAGACTAATTGATGTGCATTTCAAGGCCATGCTCGTAATTGGGCAAACAGTGGCCAAAGGAATGATTAAAAACAATTCTGGCGGCTCAATGGTCAACATTTCGTCCACTGTAAGACTTTTTCTTCATTTCTTAAAAACATTAATTATGAATGCAAATTATGTAAGCTAATAAAATTCAGCACAAAAAATTCTATAAAAAGTCCCAAAAATCTGTCAGAACTTATTGTTGATATTTTGCAAAATACTGCTGAACATATTCAATATATGAAATGTTATCACCTAGTTTCATAAATACTCATAATGTTAATAATTTATAGAAATGTTACACAATGTCATAAATCTCATAAAAACTACCTGCCGTTCCTATACTATTTATACTGACTGACAAGAATAGATATTTCTTAAATTTTAAAATCAAGCAGTAACGTAATAATTAATAAAAATTTCAGGCAGCACGTCAAGCCTTGCCTACGATGACAGTGTACAGTTGTGTCAAAGCTGCCGTAAGTGCATTGACGAGGCACATGGCAGTTGAACTTGGAGAACACAACATTCGGGTAAACTGCATCAGCCCCACAGTGATCGATACCCCGTTGGCTAAAAGTGCATCTTCAGATGCACTGGAGGCAACATTGGCCAAACACGTCATCAAGCGAATGGTGAAACCAGAAGAAGCTGCAGATCTGGTTTTATTTTTGTTAAGTCCACTGTCTTCAATGATTACTGGAGATGATATTCTTATAGACGCTGGGTTCTGCTGTCATTAAATTGAAATTATACAGAATACAGTACAGATAATCATTTAAATTAATAATAAAGGCTGTGATTAATCCCAATTTTATTTTTTGTTCGTCCTCTTTATTTTTTATGTAAATAGGTATTATAGTATAACCACTAGTCCAATCCAAAGTTTGTGTTTTGTGCAAAAAGCGTTATTAAGTATCATGGTCCACACTAAATGTCACAAACCATTGTTATTCTCTTTAATATAAAAATAGCAACAATATGCGAATGTGGCATTTCTTAGTATGTAGATAAATTTAATTCAAAATCGATAAAAATAATATTATAGATAAGATGTACGAGTACTTATTATCTCTCGGCAGGCACCGAGTTCTAAACTGGCCGCTTTGTTGTTGTCCGTTGCTTCATAAGT
>JAQFYC010007613.1:0-10225 GCA_034694165.1 Tomocerus mixtus
GTTTTCGGATAGCCTGGATAAGCAAGGGCGGTCCCGGCGACACGGTGGGCGATAAGGGCGCTACCGAACCAGGGCGGGCGGGCGGGCGCTCCTTAACCATCCATAGTGGGCGGGCGGTACCGAACCAGGGCGGGGGCGCTCCCGAACAAAACCGCATAAAATGGTTCGATATCTTATATGGTTTCATTTTCATTCTTCAACACAATACTAACTATTCTATTTATTTTAGGGAAGGGGATTTTATATTGATTGCGGTGCCCACGACGGGGATTACAACTCTAATACTAAATTCATTGAGCGTGATTTCCAATGGACAGGACTTTTAATTGAACCAGATATCAGGGTATTTTCGAAATTGAAGTCCAGAGGAAGAAATGGATATTTAGCACAATTGTGCCTATCAACATCAGAAACCACTCAAAAGGTTATCACGAAAATAATCAGTGTTAGTCAATATAATATTAAATATTATCGTAACGCCAACGACTTTTCCATGTAGATGAAATTTTACAAAAATATAAATATGCCTGCCGTGAATGCTTTATGGGACAGAAAAGATTTCGGAGAGACAGAATTAGAAATCATCAATTGCATTCCACTTTACTCCATACTGAACGCAATCAACGTTTCCAATGTTGACTTCTTTAGTTTGGATATTGAAGGGAAGGAGCTGGAAGTACTGAAAACTATTCCATTCCACAAAATTCGGATAAAGGTATTTCTTTTAATATTCATAATTGCTTGACAGTATTTGTTTTTGTTTTGCATCATTATTTTATATCTACAGTGAAAGAGTGATAAAGCTTCGTTGTTGAAACATTATATTTTCTTGCTTTTAGGTTCTGCAAGTGGAGCACTGGTTTATCCCGGAGGGGTTAGAAGGATTAAAAACGTTTATGGCTTCGAAAGGTTATACATACATTAGGAATATTTTAGGACATGGAACAAAGGATAGTGTTTACGTCCAAAATGATCTTGTACCGTTGATTACATCCTTCATGCAGGCCTTCTAATTAGTTCCCTATTCATAAAAGTCATATGTATGTCATTTCTATATCATGATTGTATTAATCGTAGTACATGCATGATGTATTAATGAACCAAGCCTTACAGTATAAAATATAAGTTCAAGGGTTATAAACAATTTTCTTATGTAATACGTGATACTTATCAACAACCGGTGACGGCGCCATGAAAATATCCCAGGTTGGCAAAGGAATAATAGTAGGGGTATCAACAATACGTAACATTTTAGCATTGAGTGGATCTACATTCCGGATCCGGCTCATAAAGTTGAACTGGGGAGATTTATGGCATCCAAAGATTATAAATTCATCAAGGATATAGCCCTGATTTTCTGTTTGTTCATAAAACTGTATTTAGATGATTCTGATTGAAGCCCGATACAGATGTGATAAAGGTTATAAGTTGTTACTAATAAAGAATTTCAATATTTTGTTAAATTAGATAAATCCAGTACGGTGTTATTCTGTGGACGAAAAATACGTATTTATACTTCCATAAACACAAGTAATAAAAAGGGTATAACGTGAGAAAGTTAAAAAGATGTATGAAAGAAAGGCTGAGCAGTAAAGCAACTTCAGAAAATTCTGGAGAAAAATCACTAATGATAATATAATACGTTAGTGTTATATCCGTAAATACAACTTTTTGTATTCCTCAGAAAACAGCCCCCTGCCATAGCCCCCACCAGGGTTCGAACCCAGTGTTCCGGCAGTGAATCTAGATATTGATAGTCAGCTAGACCACAAATGCTAGTCGTGTGGGGGCGTGGGGGTGACTGACTTCATTTATACAGACCTTGTTCACTCAAATATTTTCGTTATACAATAAATAAATTTTTAGGGACCAAATGATGAAATAATTTTTATAATGATTTTGGGACACAGTGATACGTTTGTCGTGACGAAAAATATTAATGCATTAATATTTAATATATTCTAATATGTAGCTCAATATAAAATATTGCTCGCTCCCACTTTACTATTAATTAATATAAGTACATCGTATAAGTATATTTATATGTCATGTGAAAGTGTCATTTTATATCTACTACAGTATATCTCCTAATTTTAATACTGACACCACTTTTTAATAAGTTGGATTGAAAGTTTACTATAGTATTATCTACCTTTATGGTTGAATTGTAAGTTTCAGACACTGTTGTAGCTTATTAAGCTTATTCTAGAAATAAATAAGAAAGCAGGTAGTTCTTCAGCGATTAGAAAACCGAACTAAGATGCTTAGTTCTTCATAACAAGTGTGTCCTATTATAACGATTTAATTTTCTTTTGTATTGGTTTTACTAGGACTAATTGACTGAGAAATTCACTCATTTCATATTTTTATATTCTGCATATCGATTTTGACATGATAAACGCAATCTGAATTATATTTTTACGAGTTTTATCCGACTTTGGGTAGATATAGTACAGATATCCTGCTTCCCACCCTTGTGGATTTTAGTTGGAGTGGTAGACATGCAGACAGACACTTGGAAATTATAATATAGTATAGCATAGATAATTGAAAATGGCTATATCAGCACAACCAAGAACCAAGACTACACACACCGTTACTTAGGGGCGGATATAGTTGTCCTCCCACTTATGTACACAAAATTTGTGAACGACTATATCAGTCCTGCCATGCCAAATGGGTTAAATATATCTAGATACGCATTTACGCATACTTAACAACATTTGCAAGTTATTGACATGGATGTAATATTGTTATTCATGAACAAACTACTCATACATTAATTTATTATACTGACATTTGCATGTTACATTTCAGCACAGTTCATAAGTTGGTGACACATATATACTACAATAAGTATTCACTGGTAGTGGTAGAATCTGGATTACTTATTATTATGCACACATATAGTATTTTGGGTGTTGGAAGTGAAAAAGTATATATCATATATATGTGAAGTGGGAAGATTTTGCTATATGGAACATCGTCGAACGTTGTTCTGCTAAAGTAAACAAAATGTGTAATATTTTGCGGTATTTACATTTAAATGCATTTTACTTTGTTCCATAGGTATGTATCAACCAATATGTAGTCGCGCTGGTACGTAAAATAAATCCATTAAGTGTCGCGTACTAACTATCAACTATAATAATACATTTGGTTTCAGTTAAGCTGGGGCACTTAGGATCGGGCTCAGACCATTAATTTATTACCTGCTTCGGACTGCAGATTTCCAATTTTAATTTTAAAGCATTTGTGACTACTTTAACTGAGAAAAGGAAACATTCATTTAAAAAAGAATAATATAATTGTTTTAAAAAAAAACCTAGCAAATAGCGGCTGCGCTAATGTAGTAACTTCTATTAAAGTAAAATATTAAAAATATTAAAGTAAAGTATAAAATATTTTTTATACATCTTCCAACCAGTGTAGGATATCCCATGTATAAGGCAGTTTAGAATATTGAACATCAGCCTGAGGCGGTTCAATGGGTTGTGAAGTTGTAGGGCTCCACGGCTCTTGGATTCATGGATTCTGTATAAAAAATATTTATATTTTGCATTAATATAAGTTTGACAGGCAGAATACGCATGAAAACGGCAAAAACCGATTTTAGGATACTTTATCCTTGAGTTGAGGTTGAGAAGGTTAAACAATTTACGGAACGATCACCGGATTACATGTGTGTGTTACTTAATAATATTATATATAATGTTTTGTGCCTTTTTGACAATTTAATAAAACTTACTTATGCGGGCTCGAGCTCTTAAGACTTTCATGCCATTTCAAAGATTTTTTACCCCCTATTGTCATAAGTTGATAGTGAAAACCTGAAAATCTGAACATTTTTGAGTATGACTTCTCGAGGAAGTTTGGGCATCGTTAAGCGAACATTTGTCTTCGGTTTCGCTATAGCCTTCACTTTCGCATTTTTCATTCTGCTACTGGAGAACGAGCCAAACTTATCTCTTCTAAATTGGAAATCGGATAAGCTATTAAATTGTTAGATTAATTTAATTTGTTATACCAACAAAATACTGGTTAGCTTTCAAAGGAAATCCATTACTAAAACTGCATTTTATAATTTCAGGCCCTGCTCCTTGGCAAGACTTTCAAGAAAATAAATCCACGACTGATCCATGCTTGATACAGTATATTCGGTAAAGGAAATGCATTTTTTAAACAATTCATAATTCATTCATTCATAACTCATAGCATTCAACATGATATAAAAATGAATTCTTGAATTATTATATCTATTAGGGACAACTTCATAATTCTACCACCAAAAGTGCCGACAAAATTGACAACATCAGCGAAAACCCCAGAGTTTCTACAACCTGTGCAGGATATATTGAAAACAATTTTTCCGAAAGTAAGAATTTTCAATCATTTGTTATATCCCTTGCTTTTTCCCAATATTATTGGTATAATACCTTAACGGATATGGGACATAGTTTTTTTATTGTATAATTCTTTTCCGACAATTTGGAGTCGATTGAGAGGGTGTGACTTTTTTGTTGGGTGGGGTGGTAGGTGAGGGGGAACACCCTCTCAATCGACTCCAAATTGTCGGAAACGAAGTAATATGCACTAAATATTTTTGCCTATATAAGTCCAAACGTCGAAAAATCAAAGTGCCCCATATCCCGTTAAGGGTACCCCCCCCCAAGTGACCCTGGGTTCATATGACTGATACACATCCGATAAAACATTTGGGAGTCCCCGCGAAATATTCCGAGATACAGAGGTGGTGGTCCGCTGTCCCCGACACCCAACCATACCAACTATTAACCATTCTATTTATTTTAGGGAAGGGGATTTTATATTGATTGCGGTGCCCACGACGGAGATTACAACTCTAATACTAAATTCATTGAGCGTGATTTCCAATGGACAGGACTTTTAATTGAACCAGATGTCAGGGTATTTTCGAAATTGAAGTCCAGAGGAAGAAATGGGTATTTAGCACAATTGTGTCTATCAACATCAGAAACCACTCAAAAGGTTATCTCGAAAATATTCAGTATTAGTTAATATAATATTAAATATTATCGTAACGCCATATCTATAGTAGAAGGACTTGCATTGCATCGTGTTACTGCGCAAATATTAATGACTTTTACATGTAGATGAAATTTTACAAAAACGTAAATCACGCTGACCTGAATGCTTTATGGGACAGAAAAGATTTCGGAGAGACAAAATTAGAAATCATCAATTGCATTCCACTCTACTCCTTACTGAACGCCATCAACATTTCCAATGTTGACTTTTTTAGTTTGGATATTGAAGGGAAGGAACTGGAAGTACTGAAAACTATTCCATTCGACAAAATTCGGATAAAGGTATTTCTTTTAATATTCATATGATAATTGTTTTACAGTATGTTTTAGATCATTATTTTATATTTGTATCTACAGTGAAAGAGTGATAAAGCTTCGTTGTTGAAACATTATATTTTCTTGCTTTTAGGTTCTGCAAGTGGAGCACTGGTTTATCCCGGAGGGGTTAGAAGGATTAAAAACGTTTATGGCTTCGAAAGGTTATACATACATTAGGAATATTTTAGGACATGGAACAAAGGATAGTGTTTACGTCCAAAATGATCTTGTACCGTTGATTACATCCTTCATGCCTTCTAATTAGTTCCCTATTCATAAAAATCATATTGTGATATGTATGTCATTTCTATATCATGATTGTGACGGCGCCATGAAAAAATCCCAGGTTGACAAAGTAAGAACAGTAGGTGGGCTTAAAATTTTATCTGCAAGTTTCGTTTTGAGGTTTTGAGTAATGATGTAACAATTTGTTTGTAACATATTGACATATTGACCCTATTGAATTGAATGGGTTTATGAATGGGTTTAATAAATATTTCGTAATGAATATTACGTGTGTTAGGAGAAAATAGATGGAAAAATATTGAAACTGAACCCTTAATTACATTATCACAATATTACAGTATTACATATCTTTAGTTAAGATTTCTTTAACTTAAAGCGTTTACGAAAATCTTATAAAAATAATGGAATTGTTTGTACCACGGGATTCGAACATCAGACCTATGACCTCAATGTCTTCACTTTCAGTTATTGGATTTTAGATATAAATATATAGCTTTCTGTAACTTTTGATATCTTACTAGCCTTACTTACAAAATATATCTAAACAGAGGGTTTTAACTTTTATCTTGGTATTTGGTTTTGGGTATTGGTCAACTATAATTTATATTGCCTAACTAAATATTTAGTGTAAGAAGTACCACAAATGCTTTTGAGACTTTTATGTTATGTTAACCAAAGAGATAATAAATTTTGTATGGATTGCTTAAATATCTTATGTAGCTACCTTGATTACTTATAGTATAAATTATGTACAAAAGTATTTACATTAATTAAGAAAATTAACATGCGGATTTCGAGAGCAGGCTACGTTTACTTAATAAATCAAATTCATAAAAATAAGACGAATATGAATTTTTATTTTTCAAGGGAAATCAACATTGATAAATGTGCTTCCTCAGATGTCTTAATTAATACTTAAAAATATATAGTATGTATCTCAATATAAAATAGTAAATTACTATTAATTAATATACTTTCGTATGCCATGTAAAAGTGCAAATTCATATCTACAGTATGTCTCCTAATTTTAATATAATTAAAAATGCTGCCACTTTTTGCAATAAGTTGAATTGTAAACTTCAGACGCTGTAGCTTATTCTAGAAATAAAAAAGAAGGCAGGGGAAGTTCTTTAGCGATTAGAAAACCGAACTAAGGTGCTTAGTTCTTCATAACAAGTGTGTCCTGTTAACGATTCAACTTTCATTTGTATTGGTTTTATAAGGTCTTTTTGAATGTCGTCTCTGGTCAAATTAAACTGAAAAAATAAATTTATTTCTGTGATTAGCTTATTATATTGTTAGCTCTATCAACTGAAAATATGATTTACAAATAACAAATTGCAATAGTTAAAGACTATTATAATTTGTATATGAAGTACCTTTTGAAAAGCTTCATAAAATGTACGAAATGGAATATTAGCTGAGTTGTGAAAAATCTGCCGATTTCCATGCAGAATAGAAATTCCGTTGGATTCAGCTGCCTTGCAACTGGCTTCCTTGGAACAGTGATCTGTTCTATAGTTATAGGCACATGACATGATTAGCTGAAATGAAAATCCAAATTTAAATCCTCTTTAGGACATAAAGGAAATAGAACGTTAGGGTAGGATATGCGCTAAAATGTCCAGGGGTTTGATTTAAAAGTTTCTCCATGCCGTAATAATATAATTATTTCAATTTCAATCACATTTTGCAATTGGACATAGACAGGATTGACAAAAATCAAAAATATTGCCCGTTATTGTAAGATAAAAGTTGTGAAAACTTCAGTATAAAAGTATCTCAATGTTTTCCGGGGAATTTTTCCTTTTATATACATTTTAGCTTGTAGATCCAGACCAAACGCAGTGCAAGGCATTTATTTTTATGTATTATAAACAATGCATGCGCTCGTTCTGTTAAGGAAATTCCATTCAGGTCATTACTATTAATTCGTTGATTTGGAATAAATAATTCTTTGTTATTACCGGGACGAAAATTAAAAATAATATTAAGAATATCTTGATCCCCCAAAATTGTTTGTTTTCCATATTTCTCGTAATAGGGCATCAATGTGTTTTCCCATTTGGCCTCTCTAAGTCTGGTCAAATTCATGAGCAGGATTCCAGAATTTAGACCTGTTAAAAAGATACATCATTGGGAACATAAATTGGCACTGGAGTTTAAATTAAATTAAACAGGATTAAACAGTTTTAATTTACCTGAAGGTCTATAGAAGGGCACTGGATAATTAGTACCATACCATCCACCAGTGCTGGCTTCATATTCTGGAGACATTCCAATCAGTTGGCTTGAATTCATTAACTTAAATTCTCCCCATAACGGGCGAATATTAGAAACAATTAAACTGTCAGAATCAATATACAAAACCGCATCCAAATTAGGCAACGCAGACTGCAAATTAGATGGAGCATCTTGATTACCGACCTCATCATATATTATTATTTATTGTAAGCAAAATAACAAATTGCATTGAGAAACAAATTAAAGTGCATAGTAATAATATAGCATTACTGATATAAATAGTCGTTGTCCAGCGCAAGGCCTGAATAAATTAATCCATTTTTTTGCGTTTGAATTTAGATTAGATGATATTGGATGGATATCAAAGCGAAAGTCTATATACACTTTTCTAGCTTCTGATTGTAGCAAGGAGAGCTAAAAAAGTAGTACAGACAAACACACGTATTTTTTTGGAAACACTAATAAACCATTACCTTAATAATGCCTAATGGATGTAAAATTTAATAAGTAGTATTCCACTAACGTTAGTACCAGCTTGATGGACGGTTAGGTCATCGGCAAAAAGATGAAAATGTAGTGTAAACCCTCTGCTAAATATGATAGCTGATTTGATAGCGGTTAAAGCTTCAGGTAGTCTGTCCCCACATGAAGTAACAGCTATGCTCATGATTTCTCTGGGAATAAATCTGCAATACAAATCAACGAACTTAAGTACAAATAACGGTAAAACGTATATTAATTACTATTAATTAGTGACCAGTGATTGTAGAGGATACAGGAGTATATTATGATATACAGCGACATTCTGTACTCCAAAAACACCCAGTAATTACCAAAATGTGCACTTTGGTTTGGCTTTTATTAGACTAAAATGGAAACACGAATAAAATTAAACCATTTGGCAATGGGTGTCCTTATGTATCATCGTCAGTGGACATGCGGAAAAAACCTCAAAAGTTGAGATTCACATGTGTTCATTTTCACATTGTACACATCAATAGCTTTCCAGCAATACCTCACTTGCTAAATTATGTTTCTATTTAAAAATAAGTGGACGTGGCCAGAACTCCATGGGGGTGCTACCAATTTACAATTTGGCGCAAAAACTAATCAGTTAGTAGTACTTTGACCTCCTCTTTCGTCTGAAAACAGATCAGAATTGGTAAAAGTTGACGCGTTCGAAATTTATAGAGAGGAAGGACATACAAACAGCAAGACGAATTTCTGGTATATCTGGGAATACATATAACGAGAAATAAATTAAAAACTTACGAAGTCTTGACAGTCTCAAGCAGCGATGATTTATTTCGTTTCATATAGCTCTGCCTCTGCCTGTGCCAGACCGAAGTAAGGACACAGAGGGTAACAACCAAAAAAAGATATTTCAAAAAACTCTTTTGCATTGTTACTCTCACTGCGATCAACAAGCAGCATAAACCAAGAGTCCGGGATCAGTGATCACTCTACTTGTTTGAATAACTATTCTTCTTTCAGGATATTTGATGTAAAAATGAGGTTCAGTCCGAGCCCAAAAGTGTAATCTTACACTCGGTCATGCAAATCATCAAATCTCTTTTCAAACCCGAAAGGTTAGAGTGTGGCTTCACTAATTTAGTTGTCAATGTATTTTTTATAAACTTTCCCCTGAAGGGTAGACCTACTCTATTATTTTTGGTCAGTGATTTTTATAAAATAGATGCCTAGTAGAGAAGGGTCCGAGGGTAACCTGGGCTGGCCCTTGAGCTTTTCTCCTTTAGGGCCGCTATATACTAGGGCTAATCGTCAGTTTCATAAAGCTATACGCGCAATGTGTGTAAATATCTGTTAAACGAACCAAAGACTCCATCCAATTGCGGCTCCCAGTCCCAGGTGATATATTGTAGGCCTCACATATTGATTTGTGATTTGCATAAGCCACGTATTTTCGTATTATCAGCAAATGAATGATCATATGGAAACATTACTAAATCCCAGTTTATGTTTAGTAATGTTTCCATTTATGCGACATCAGAAGTAATTAGTGGGAACAAACACAGACAATTCCTATTACTACATAACCTACTACAAATAAGTTAGTATACTAGCTGCATCTAAAATTTAAGCTAATTGCTATTCACAATATATTCCACAGCGCATAATAATAAGCATAAAGAATATCTTGCCTAATCCTAATAGCACCTAACTTAAAATTCTAAACTACCTATTTTAATTCCATATTCAAAGTGTAGCTAGGGAGATGAGTAATAAATTCAATGATAATCAATAGAGGCTTTTCTTACGCCTACATTCTTAATGAAATTGATTTTCTCCACTCTAACTCACACTCTTCAGAGTGAGAGTGAGAGTGCCCA
>JAQFYC010007614.1:0-10221 GCA_034694165.1 Tomocerus mixtus
CAAATCCGGATTTACCAAGCGTCAAATCCGGATTTCGGATTTCTCAAATCCGGATTTATCCGGATTTGCAAGCCCTAATACGGACTAGATTGCATAAAAAGGGCTATTTAAAAGGAATAGGAAACTTCATGATTAAGACGCAGACTTGGTACAGTACAAGGGTAACAATGCAATTATTAAAATTAGCTAATCTAATCAGATAGCATGATGATAAAAAAAATGCTACATCGACTGGGGGCTACTATGTAAATAAGCTCAACGCACATTGCCAGCTATTGGCCATTTATAGGATAGGGATTAGGTGATAAAAAATCACAAATTAAATCATCCATAATAAGAGCATAGTTAATATTATAGTTTAGCTAATTAATAGCTAACATAACACATAAGGCAATATGTGTGTATCTATGTATGTAACAGGGACTTGTGTGAAAATGATCAGAATGAAAATTTAAGACAACTGAAAATTATTTTACCATTAACTCACTCTCGCATTTCTACTGAGACTTTAATGTAAACGTACAGTACAAACTTTGTATAGATGTTTGTAGAGGTATAATATTATTAGCAATGCCGACAGAACTAATGGCATAAGCCGGTGTAAGTCTCAATGGTCTCAATAAAACAAATTTTTCCCATACTCATACTCGTTTTAATAGTAGAAGCACGTAAATACATCGTACGTAGGAGTCAATGGATTTAACTCAAAGTATATAAAGTATGTAGTGAATCACAAACTCAGCGACTATTTTTCTCTAACGCTCTAACTAATTAATAAGCAGACCTAGGACAAGAAACAAGGGCCAATTAATCCAGTCTCGATGAGAGATTTGTATCAAAATCGGATGTAATGTATTTGATGAATAGTAGCTGACAGCTATGACTCATATAAGTCATATAATAAGTCCCCATATAAATCAAGACAAGAATAATAGATTGTGTTCACTGTGTACTTCACTTCGTCAGTTTTAAGTAGGTGTGTGCAAAATGTAAATGTGTGTGTACGAAGAATTACAGTAAATTGCGTAGCTTATTGTTATAGTTATATTATATGCATGTATGCATAGTAAAACCGTTTTGAGTCCGTGAGTGTTTTCCTGAAGTTAGCCAACACGTCTGAATGAGATAAGAACTTAAGAAGTTGAATACCAAAATGTAAGGCAATGTATTTTCCTTTGGTTTACTTTGGATTGGAGGAGTTTGGTTGTTTGTTGTTGGTGTCTGTCTGTCTACAAAGGAGCAAGAGTAGTTTGCTTGTAGGAAAGAGCTCAGTAGCCGTATTGATGTATTGTCATGATTTTGAAACAGTTAAAATTACGATCTGTAATACAATGTAAGTTCTATCTGGCATGGCATGATATCGCTTTGTGCAGTAAATAGTTAATAGAAATATAGAAGTACATTATTGTGCCGTTCTTGATAGTTCTTAACTTTATATTAGACGTAAACGTTTGAATGAATGGCAATAATGTACTGTACTTGTACTGTAGAACAAGGTTCTTTCTTGAATGGATGAATTTGTATTTTCTTTTAATGTTTTTACGGATGAAGAGTTTTCATGGATTAGTTCAATTAAAGGTTATATAATAGCTAATACTATTTGGCAAAGAAAACAATGTCGATCCTGTAAAATCCAAGTTACTAGTATCATTGTAAGATTAAACGATCTTATCTGCAGAAATAAAAATCTGAATTTTCTGAATAAGAATTGCTGCATAGCTTACTAGGCACTAGGCACTATAGTTTAATTAAGTTGCGTAACAAAACACTGTCTGTCATACTAAAGATAAGTAAAGTTAAAAGTTGTGGTTGAGTGAAATAAGTGAAGCCGAGGAGATGAGATGCAATGATGGGAAAATGCGATAGCATTTGATACCGATGTAAAGAACGGTATAAGATTAAATTGTTGCTAAAGTACATTTAGGAAAGGTAAGGGATCACAGTATATTGCAATTGTTGCAATCTTGCAATTTGGTGAATATGATATCTGAAGAAAATATATCTAGGGATAAAGAAGTGTAAAACATCTTCCGTGATCTGAGAAGCAGATCAGCAGAACAATTCTTCTTTTCAGAGCAATAGAAGTATTATTATAATTCTGAACTGAACTCTATGTTTACACAATATTGTAGTGTTAGGTATGAGTGTATTTTGCATGATAATCTGATTATGATTGTGTGTTAGTAGATTTTATACGGTCATGTCATGTCAGACTTACAAGATGTTTAGTGAAGTAGATACCTAATTGAATGGAATTTTATGAGTTTTTTTTATTACAGAAGCCAATTGAAAATTGAATGAGAATTTAGAATTTTTAATATTAATGTGTGTGTGTAGTGTTACGTATAATTTCTTAAACATTAGCTAATTCGTGTACTGTAATTCTTGTTAATAAGCTTGGAATCTGGAATTGTTTAATTATCTGTGTGTTGTGTGAAGTTGTGATGTATGTGTAGCTCATTAAAAATAAGTAAA
Organism: Tomocerus mixtus; assembly: GCA_034694165.1. Lineage (NCBI taxonomy): Eukaryota > Metazoa > Arthropoda > Collembola > Entomobryomorpha > Tomoceridae > Tomocerus > Tomocerus mixtus. The sequence goes on from JAQFYC010007614.1 coordinate 2,476, forward strand.
ACATAGGATAGAGGAAGGGACCTCGTTATTAGATCTTAGCTATTATATATTTGCCTACATGGTGTAACTCACCCAACCTAAGTCAAGTCTAAAGAAACAAATACGGAAATGTGCTACGCTGCGACTTGCGAGACTGAAACTTAAGTAAGAGGAATACTGTACTTGCAGTAGTTATTGTACGTTTTGTTTCCTCTTATCAGTTTAAGCTGTCTCGTGTGATTTCCTAGTGAGTGATCCTTTTTGAGAAGATGAGACACTTGTTATGACATGAATTTATTGTTCTGTTGAGTGTGTAGTGTGTATAGTATAGTAATACAAATCAAATCTACACTTATTTCTAAAGTATCTTGTATGTGGTAGGTAGGGGTAAGAAGCATGTTAGTGTTAGTGTGTTACTAGTTTGTTGGTTGGTTATGCACGTAAGTGTACCTGATACTGGTATACAGCCTGTTCTACAAAGAGCGGATGAAGGAAGGAGTTTTACGGAAACGAAACCTAACTAAAGCATAACTATACAGAATTGAGGAAACGCATAATACATTTTACATTACTACTATTATGCATTTTCATAGGTAAATAAACATAATGTGTGCATAATCAGGCTACTTCATCGCAACAACAACAGGAGTGATAATCGTATCGTGTTTGTTTAACAGTAGGTATTATGTCTACAGATAGATGTTATGTGTTTATACAAGAGGCACATTGAGATTATTCATGCATACATAACAAATGTATACTACACTCACTCAAGAACTTAATAGCACACTTATGTTAGTTTAATAAGCACATTGAGCGCAAAGGGGATGACAAGTTGTGGCCCACAACTATATAATTCACCCCTAGATATAGTACTTAATGCACGCATCATTTATTTGCATTGTATTTTTCCAAAGACAATATTAATTTTATAATTACTGATATATGGACCTATCAGCCTATCACCTACTTGAAAACTTGAACCATGTATTATATTGTAATGCGTACAGTTACGTTTATATAGCTTTGTATGACAAAGAATTACTGAATCCGTTTGGGGCCGAAGATGCGTAGCTGTTTTGTAGACTTTAGGAAGTTCCACACATTTTGGAGTTGTTTGTTGGAGCACCAGCACATGTACTATCATGGGAAATGGGCATGGGGTTTGGGCGTTTGGGGTACGACGTAAGTACTGATGTGTACCAATGCTCCTAAAATCAGGTAAAGTGCGTTGTGGTTGGTTAGCACATCTCTTAACACGAGATTATGTTAAGAGTTGAATATGTAATGTTGTAATGTAATATGTATTAGAGTGTGTATAGTAAAGCGAATAATAGTCTTTGCTGAATCTGATTGTAAATAACGGATTTTCAGTTTTTACAATATGGCAAATTCTGCTACACCGTATCCAAAAAGCTAGCAAAGTATAATGTGCTAGACGTGCTATGGGCTATGGGAATATTAAGTAGTTCCATTAAAATATTATAGTTGTTATAGACTCAGGATGATGATCATAGATGTTTTGCTTATATCTGCTATGTAAATATGATTAGTGTGATACATAAGGATGAATTATGTTTACACGATAAACAAAGTAGGTAGTAGGTACATAGGGTACTACCTTAATAAGCGTAAACTATTCTGGATTGGCACCTAAGAAGTAACTTAAACACAATATGAAATGCAATACTACATATATAGTAGGTAGCTTTGTGCAAGCATTTGATATCGTAGTAGTATGTATTAGTTAACTATATTGTTTGTAACAATTCATTATGCTGTGTTACATTACTTATGTAGTATCAGTATGTATCGTGTAACATGTACGTTTACACGAGCCACAGGTAATACCTGCACTTGCCTACTACTTCTTGAATCTTTAATCTGATATGGCATGATACAAAGCGATTGCAATGTCATCGCATCACCATAAGAATTTCTTATCTTTAACAGTGCAAAAGTACAACTAAAGCGATGGATTATCTACTTACGTATTATCTCCTTTTTGTGTTTTGTATTTTTGACAATAATTAGATTTTTCTGTTATTTCAATACGTTGCTTTTGGTACATTAGTTAAGGTGTCATGTAACTGAGATGATATAGATTGCTGTCCGTGTCCGAATGTTTTGTTTACAAGTCAAGGCAGGCAGAGCTTTGTACATGTCATCATAACCATGTACATATATATATGTTTATACATGATGTTATGCATTTTGTTTCCTTTACTTTAGTACAAAAAAGTAGATAGACCTTCTAAACCTGCGCCCGATTTTTCTTGTGTTTGTGTTTTTATTGTAATAAAAGTGTCTAGTTAGTACGGAAGGGAATGGTAATGTGACATAAAGTTTAGTGGGTCTCTGTCTCTCTCTCCTCAATCACGAATTGTCGCTAAAGTCGAATTGAAGGAAGGGATGAGCAGGGCTTAGCATGTGGCTTATTGTTAGTCTGTTGCTTGTAGCTTTTATTATCTTCCTTAGCTGAGTAAGTTTTTCTTCACCACAACTAAGCTTTATGTCTTATTATGATTAAATTGTTTTCTGAAACTTGGGCTAGCCTGTTCTAGCCTAAATGTCTCTTCAACGGGAGAGCCAATGTTCTCATTCTAATTTAGCAGTGCACCGTATTGTATTGGATTCTAAGTTGGTTTGGGTTTAGTATGCTGACAGATTGCAATTGTGCACGTTGCGTTGGGACTTAAATCCTAAATAGGCACTGCTGGGGGATGCAAAGTAAAATAGCAATCATGCACTTGTCCCACTAATCATTCTATTTTTGTTGAGAAGAGCAGACCTACCTGTGAGCGAGCTTGTGTTGCACACAATCGGTTTTTTGGGCTTCTGTTAGTGTGCTGTTTGTGTGAGTGATGTGAATGAGCACTCGGTTAGCTGTTGACAAGTAAATAAATTAAAGTTGGCAATTTTGTTCCGGTCTGCTAACTACGTAGCACGTAGTACACTTTGGCTAGTGGTAATTCCTAATTCAATTGTAGTGCGTTAATAGATTGCGACTTATTTAACTTGAACTTGAAGTGGGTTGAATGTTGGCTATACAAATCATTATGTCTTTGATGGTGGTTCTGCTATTACATAAAAGCAGAAGAGCTGCTTCTTGGTTAGGTTGACATAGTATATGTATAGTATAAGGTATAGCAATTACTTTTCGATGCTAAATATTTTGTAATCATACATTGTCAATAAAAGTGTTTCTCGTCTTAATGGAATACAGTAGAGGATACGATAGGAATAGCCTTAAGCTGGCCTCGCGTGGTAAACAAGTGTGCTTTGCCTACATAATATTACCCAATTATGTCAGAAACCTATCATAGTCAATACCATAATACTAACCAGCATATACGCCTATTTACTATTACGTCTCAATTTACAAATATGTAGGAAAAGTCGGTATGGTTCCTTCCTCCTCCCGGTGAACTGTGATGAGATGAATACAAATTCGCTGCGGTGTGTTATACTTATTATAACCCAGTTGGTAACAAGTTATATAACTATTTACTATCGGTAATGTTATTCACATGGTAAACCGGTACCTAAAATACTTATCGTTAGATGGTTTAAAATCTGCAGTAGGTACGGACGGGAGATAATGTATTAGTTTGGTAAACGTCTCACAGACTACTGTGTAGAATACAATAATATACAATACTGATAAGATGCGTAACTACTATTACTAGATAGTTGTAATAATGGGCGTGAATTTATTGAGGCAGAAGTGATTTATATACTTTACAGGTCTAACTTCTAACTTCTGGTTACATAATAATGTGATAATGAGTAATGGTGGTAATAAATTAAGTACTATTATTTGTATACCTATTCAATAGTACATCTTGATATAGCCAAAAGCCAAGCCAGCATCAAAATATCAATCAAGTTATCAGCGATAGTGAAGGATGCTTCACATTTTGTTGTAAATGGGAGAGTGAGTTAAGATATTGTAAAATATCTGAATTTTAGATGCTATTTAATTTACCGTAAGAATTGAGCTGTTAGTTGTACATAATACAATGTACATAAACTAGCCATATTATGTTGAATGTTGATATTAAGTTACATTACATAACATTGCATAATAGTAAGTCTGTATCCATATCTATATAAATATTGTATAGTATACTGTAGTAAATTGATAGAATTGTAATACCTACAGCTATGTCTTACGGATGTGCAAAATGTCTAAATTATCTACTTTGATCTTTGGTAATTGAAAAAAATCTTTATTATGTTTTTCAGGAGAGGGATCCTGGGTAGGAAATTCATGGGGCCAAAGTGACTCAAATGCCACAACTCCAATGATGAGATCTATTATACCAGATACAGATGACGTGAAGCCGGCCGCTGAGCAAATTACACTCGCCTTGGCTTCTCTCAAAGTTGTGTTCAATTCAACCGTTTTCAGAGGACTTTTTGGATTTGCCACATGGTGGTGTTTGTTTTTGTTGTTTGCTTCAAGTGCTGTCGGATCGGCCTACTTGTCCTATTTGGGACGTGCTTAAAATTTAATGCTTCATATCCAACAAAACGTACAGCGAGGAATATACCTATAGATAGATTGTAGTCAGATAGATTGATAGATTTGTAACAACATTTCGTAGAACAACCTCGGATATTTTCATTTACCTGGCTGATGTGCTGATACCAAATTAGCTCAAGGCACAGCAGTACAGCTTTCATATACCGCGACAATATCTAATCTATGCAAGAAATGTAATGTATCTATGAAGAATCTACATCTACCTAATACGTGAAGAAGATTTACCGAAAATACTACTTACTACTCAGCACTGGCACTTGGCCATGATACCCGTATTAGTATATATCATGTAGTTTTTAACAGAATTTATTGTAGTTGTAGGCGTAGGCTGTAGTGATAATGGAGATTATTAGTTTTCGTTGTTAGAGCATTTATGTATTATATAATTAGTTAACGTAGTTGGTCAATTCATTTACCTTATGTACTGTATGCATTAGTAGGCTTTTCAAAAGACCAAAGTATAATGTGAACATTACAAACCATAATACTTGATGGATTTGTGCATAATGTAAAATCTAGCATCTAAATATTTTCTAAGGGATTCTTTGTGACTTTAACCGATGAAGACAATTATGATATACAGAAACAGTTGCTTTATAATTTCAAAATGCCACTTTGTTATTAGTTCTCTGCTAGTCATCAAGTGAATGTTTTAATTTAAATGTCCAAGTATTACTTATGAATTGACTTTGACTTGACTAGGTATACAGATATTTTATTACTTCAACAATCATGTAAAACGTGAGGCAATGTTGATTAACAAAACATAAATTTGATAGCACCACTTACCTACTATACATAAACAAATAATTTGCTCATTTTGCATTTGCAAAAGATACAGACAGTAAGCAAGACAGTATCTAGTATTTATATTGTAAATGCGGCATGTAGTTTTGCATGTTCTCGTCTCAAGTTTAACATAACAACGTGTTCGCCATGTATGTAGTGTCATTGTATTAATGTATGTTATATGGAAGAGTGCAAAGAGGCTTACTTTGTACATATATATTATACTGATACCCAAGCAATAATTTTAATTACTTACTTAATGTTTGACTTGACTATAGGATTCATTCGTTCGTATCATCGTATCATAACAATATGCAAGCAAATAACATAACATTAATTGCATACCGTCCTGTGAAATAAACGTGGAGTTGTTCTTTTGATTTCTTATTTTATGTTTTCTCATGTAACACTGTTTGTAGATAGCACTAATTAGCGTTTTTAGTAATACGATTGTGGTTTGTGTATTTGTCGATAATTTGTGTCAATGTATGTATTAATATCTGTGTGACTTCATTCATTAGACATTATAAAAAATAAAAGATCAAACCGTATGTCTATGTTCTAGATTTATGTAGTTCTAGATCAGATTGATATTGATATGCAATGTTCTTATCAAAAGTAGATTTTAGATTGTCGGAAGTTTGGATTGGATAAATTAGACTAATAATTACTAATTAAACCAATTACTTAAAATCTAAGCATAATTACATTATGTTACAATGGTATAGTTTTGTTTGTGTGTACTATTTACTTACAATTATATGGGACTATGTAAAGTGGAGTAGGCGTATTGATAAGAATTGCAAAAATGTAGTGCATATGTTGCAGGTAAATTAAACATCTTCTGATAATGAGATTTGGCTAGCAACATCTTTAAGTGCACCTAAAATCTTGGTGCAGTGTGTAGTGGATGGAACTCAGTTTTTTCGTGATTCAGCAAATAATTACTTAAAATCCTACATTAAGTATATAGGGACTCAAAATTAATTGTTTACTGTGCAAATTCGGATTTCGCACGTTAAAATCTGCTGAAAACTGAATACAATCCATCAACTAGCTAGGTAAAGTGAATATTTTCTGTAAATCTAATTTACCTGCAACATATGTACATCTCCCACCACAATGTCACATAGAAGATAGCTTTAGCGGTCAAAAACATAAAAAGTGTAACTTGTGTGTCGAATGAGTATAGTTAGTAACTTATTGATGTCAAGATATATTTTATAATTGCCGATTAAATGGAATGGAATGTTATTATATAAGATAAAATATATCAAAGTTACATTAGAGTGAAAAATGTTGCGTGAACAATTTACTAATCTCATTAATTTAAATATCTGGGACAGGTAGCTCACCCTGCATCGTAAATGTAAGTAATAGCTTAGAAGATAATGTTGTGTTGTATAGTCTATGTAGTCATGTAGGTTAGGTAAGTAGTTAGTAAGTATTATTTAATCTAAAAAGCATTCTCTTTATTCCCTGCAAGTGTATGGAACGCATGTTTAAGAAAAGGTAAGTCTAAGCTTTTACGTTAGTTATAGTTATCTTGTATGGTTAGTTCATCTTTCACATAACACTCGTTTCTTCTTATAGCTAATACCTACATACTCTTAATCTTTCATTCTCTAAGTGTCAAGTCATTGTGCTTTAAGCTTAACTTTAGTGTTCTTCTTTCGTACTCCCTTGAATCCTTGAATAAAAATTCTTTCGTTCATTCCTAAACTAAGGTTAATGTAAATGTTCTCCGAACCAGAACGTCTACTGTAGTATAATGGTAGTATCCATGTATCGTAAGTATATACATAACATACACTATTTTCACCTGAATTGGCAACTGGCCCGGTATGGCTCTTCTTCGTAGTATTATCCATTTGTTCCCATTTTATTGGATTTCATTCAAAATTGTAAAAGTATTTCAAAGAAGTTTCATTCTAAACTAATCTCACTCTGGCAGATTACTTAACTTTAATGGTTAACTCACAATTAATGTTTATCTTTTCTTAACCTCTTTAAATAAGTAATGAACTTCTGCTGTGACTTGGTTAAACCATTCCCTAATCTAACTATACTTACCCTACTGACAATGAAATGAGTTTGAGTTCATCTCCTTACTTACTTAATTACTTCTTACCTCGTTCGTAACACAACAATACTACTACCCAGTAGATGTATTATTAGTGATGACGAACTGTTGTAATTTAATTAAATGCATACTTATTTAGTATAATGCTCAATTTAGTTTGTTTTATTTTCCTTAACTAGAACTGGTCTATGATTTAACTTTGTTTATTATTATATAAGTGGCTTATTATGTATGTACTATAGTAATATTACAATTTGCCTATTATTTGAACTTGTTTTAGCCCGCCCGAGTGTGCGAGGCTGGCTTATGTAATCGCAATGTCTGTCCGTCCGTGCGTCCGTGCGTC
>JAQFYC010007615.1:0-10221 GCA_034694165.1 Tomocerus mixtus
TAGGCAGTCTAAAATTAAAAAGAATATAGTAAGCTTATTTTAACTACTTAAAAATATAGTCATATCTTAAAAATACATTTGTATGGTATCACAAAGATTTATACTTAATTTGATAAATTTTTTAAGATTTTATAGATACATAGTGGATGCTGAAGACAAATACAAAAATTAATGATATTGGTGACACAGTCACGCTCTTACTTATAAACTAACAACAGTTAAAATTATTTTTCAAGTTTATTTATTACTTAATATTATAATAATATGCCACTTCTCCAAGTCAGCTAGCTTTTATTTTATTTAAAATTGCAGGAAGCTTTTCCTTTAACAGATGTTTGCTTTCAAGGTCCTCAAGGAATACCACCCACAGCTCCTTCACAATCAGTATCGTGCTCATTACCTTCTCCACTTGAAAGCTCGGTCTCCAGATTGTCATCTTGGAAATTATCATCTTCTTCGTTATCGCTTGTGCTAGCTAGCGGTGGTAAATTCTTCTCTTCGCCGGCGGATTCTTCAGATTCCGAGTCGGTGTCTAAGTAATCTGACTTCAGTGCAGCATCTAACTCTTCTTCTAAGTGGGCCATGTCCGCAAAGTTGCTCAGCAAGATATTATCCACAAACTTTTCTTCTTCCTATAATCAGAGAAAAAGAAATCGATCAAAAATTATACGTAAATCGATAGAGTAAACTTGAGACACATCGTAGAAAAAAGTATTGAAGGTGCCACTTTGCACGATTGCAACATTAAAACCAGAATTTTCAATTCAGTGCGCGTTACTGAAAGTTTTTAAAAGGCACAATGATGCTGAAGTACATATTTATACTGCAAATGGAGCTAAATTAAAAACACATAAGATAAAAACAGACTTACACCCGGCAATTTCATCTGCTTTCGTTCCTCCGCCACTAAAAATCGTTTATCTTCTTTGCTGAGTGGCAAATCTGGCAGCCACTGCTGACAGTGAAGTGGGCAACCTTTCGTTCCCATCAGTTTCATTACAGGGGTATCACATGCATAACCCGTCAAACTTCTACATGGTACGAAAAGCAACTGCTTTTTGTCCTGAAAATGGGTATGATTCCAAATTAGTTATATAATGTAATTGAAAGTCTTTATAAGGAATACACTATTTCTGTAACATCTCGTGTAACAATCTAAGAATTTAAACAGTATAAATGTTAAAAAAGGCTACAACTACAAGAATTATGCCAGACAAATGTGCGAAACATCCTTATTATATACTTACTTTACAAATGTGGGCTACACAATACTTTGTCAAAGGGAGCGGCCTTTCCTTACAAAATTTTTCAGCACATTCTTCGGGGAAGACTTCTTCTACTTTACCATCAGGTTTTTTGGTCAAATTGAAGGAAACGGACTTTTTATCAGAAGGCGGGATGGACTTCTTGCTTGAGCTGGGGACTGGTTCACGTGGTGCTTTGAGTGTAGATTTTTTTGCCCGAGAAAACTTACTAGTCGAGGGGATGGCCTTACTCGCCTTACTAGTGCTGGAAGCGGGCTCGTTCTTTGCTGGCTCGTCCTCAGCTGCCCTAGCAGTATCCCACTGTGCATCAGAATCAGAACTTTTTTGAGTCCCCATTCTTCCAGCCCTTTTACCATCCATTTTGGCTGTTTTCTTCCCAGAAGGTCGTTCATTTACCATGGGGTCGTCCTGGACCGATTTTTTCAAGAATCCCTTTCTACCTTTAATCGCGGTAGGACGTTGTGACTTTTTTCCCGGAGCTGCCTGTTTAGAACTACATGCAACCGGCTCATTCATGCCGTCCTCCTCTTCAATCGTAATTACTTCGGGCTCTTTCGTGGGGGTCTTTTTGCTAGGACGAACAACGGGTTTACCGGCACTGGTTCGTTGACCCTCGTCCTTCTTGTTGATTTTAAGTGAGGAGCTCATAGACTTAACTTCTTCGCCACAATATACATTTGACTTCGCTGGGGTTGAAAGTCCTTCCGCCTTTAATAAAGAAATGAAAAGATTTGTTGGAATTGAGATTATTAGAAAACATTTTTATGTATAATATGCAATGACAATGTGTTTTGTACATCTGTGAACCTTTAGCACACTCACCTCTCTTTTTTTATGGAGCAACAACCGTATCGTCTCTGTGGAACTACCCAGCTTAAGAAGGGAGCGCACGCTGTCTCGCTCTGTTATCTCATTGACAATAAACTCGGCGGGGAATTTCTCGTTACACGGCAACATGTCAGGATTACTACAATACTCTATCCCTTTTTTGGGCTTCTCTAATGACTTTTCATGGTCCTCTAAAAACTGTTTTTTTCGCATTTTGAATATTTCTTTGGAGAAGTCCCGTTCCTTTCGATAACAGCCATTCAGAGCTGCGGTTTTTTCTTTTAGCAAGCGACATATTTCCTCCGTGGTATGGTGTCCAGCAGTGCTATATGAATACAATATCAAACATTAGGACTATTAAGTACGATATGATGTTAATTGCAATGTCATACGGATCGACTGCAATGTGCAGATTGTAGAAAAATAGTTATTTTAATTGAGGTCTATTCTCATACCCTAACATTTCATGGCCTTCAAGCTCTTCACAATCACTATTTTCTTCCGAATCCGTTTGGTACATCATAAACCGTTCATAATCTGACATGGTAACATCTTTGTAATTCCCTGGAAAGGTAACAATTACACTCAATATGAAATAACTATGGGAGATAGCATCGTTATAATCCACGGTGAACGATTAATTCTTACCAAAAAAGTCATCCTCTTTGTCTTGGTTGTAGTCTTTGTAGTCTGCCATAGTCTTTGGCAAGTTGTACCTTTCATGGGTCATCATCAAAATGTCTTTCCCAGCTGCGGCTAAAACATATATTCATAAATCATCGTTAGAAGTCAATTAAAAAAGAGTCAAGACAAATTCGTAATAATTTAAAAAAGTCTTCAATCAAAACTTAAAAAACAGTCATTATTATCACCAGTTTTTGATTTCGCTTTATAAAAAGGAAAACCACTGAAACAATCTTTGGGACTACTCTGACTTCCAGATTCAGTTTTGTCCTCTACAACCGGTTCTGATGAGGTCTGACCGCCAACAGACGCAGGTTTGTTATGGACACCTGCTTCCTCCGTGTTTTGGGATGCAATGCTAGGATTTTTCGGGACACCAGTTTCTGACGTATTTTGGGGGACAACGAAAGGTTTATCCGTGGTATTAGCTTCCTGTTGATTCTGGCCTGAGGTTTCAGGAGCGCTCTTAGTTGGGCTCTGCGTGAGATCAATTACTTCCCAATTTTGCTGACCGGCTTCAACCCCCGCTTCCAAATCTCCATTAGCAGCTACGTCAAATCTCCCCTTCGTCATTATATTTTGTACAAAGATATTGTTTTCCGCTTGATTGGGATCTGAAGAAACAGGCTTTGTAGGATCGCATGAATATTTACGCTTATTCTTCGGGGATTCAGCGGGCTTCCCTTGACTTTTAGTAGATTTGCTAGGACTAGTGATTGGGTCGACCTGAGGAATGATGCCACATCCATGGCGGACGATGTCAACTGGATATCGACGTGGAACATGCTGCATGAGCCGGCTTCTCACTTCCGCTACCTCAGCCTCATGCGTATCACAGAACCTATTAAAACGACAATAAATATTTTAATGAAGAAAAATATACTTACAATCAATTTACAATTATTATTTAACATATCGCAAAGACTGAAATGTAACTACGATTGAGTTTGCTTACATTGACGATAAAGTTTTACAGGGAAAGACACATGGGACCTCCTTTCCATTAGTCTTGTAAATAAATTTACATTTTGTAATGTAATTCTTGCTTCTGGCGCTAGGCTCGTCTGTAGTGCTAAATAGATCCATATGGCTTTGACAATAGAGGTGAGTTGGGCACACAATCTGGTTTGTACAAACGTAGTCGTCCCGATAGTTGCACATAACAAGCTCGTCTTCGCTTGTTGCAAGAAAGTGTTTCCGGCGGTCATACCTCTCGGTGACCAACGCATGTTTCTTAGCATTTTTTGATGAGGAGTTCTCCTTTTCAGGGGAGAATAACGGAACATTAGTGGTCAGCACCGTTGGCATTGGCGTGGCTCTTTGTGGCTCAGATGGAGCAGGTCGTGGGACATTTCCTATTGCTGTCGGTAGCATCGTTTTTCCAGACTTCACAGGATGATTTGCATTTGCCCGTTTGATTTTAGGACCACCCCCTGCAGCTCGCTTGGGCGTTGCGTTTGCGTCTGGATAGTCTGGAACCTTTTTCGGGGCCTTCGGTTTGGGCACTCTGGGTATAGGTGGCTTCTTTTCTTTGGGGACACTAGCATTTTGAGGGGAACTTGACGTCGGGAGTTGTGGAGGTTCAATGTTGGGTTGGGACGGAGCAGGTAAAGTGTCAAGTGGTGCCACATTAGTAAGCAAACTCTGCTCAGTGATCTTTCCAGCTGCAGATTTACGCTTCTGCTTCTTCCGTGGCTTCGGCACTACAGGAGCAGCCGGTGATACGAACTCCAGGTACCTTCCCGCATCAAATTCAATGAAAGCCTCTGGTGTTGCCACATCAAGGGAGTTTCCTGGCGATACCAAAAAACATTGCTCAGGGGTTGTCACAAGTGGAGACTTACGCTTGTTCTTCTTAGGTGCGAGCAGTGGCACCGGGATTGGGATCGGCATAGGTAAATCAGGGCATTCGAATGGTGAAGTAAACTCATCTCCTGGCGCTGCCAAATACTTCTCAATGGACGTGGCAAGTGGTGATTTTCGTTTGTGGTATATCGGTCGGGGTGGTTGTTTCGGCGACCCAATACATTTCTCATCAGGCGATACTGGAGCACTGGAACTGGACTTTGATGACGACATTTTACTAAGGGATTTTGATGGCAACACTAAATCAATGGATTCAGCTGGTAAAACTATATTACTGATTGCGGGCGGGGGCGAGGGCGAGGGCGTGACTAAATCAATAAATTTAATGACTGGTGACCCCGAATCACTGGACGCCGTGGGTGATGACGAAGATTGCTGAAGGGACTTGGATGGTGTACCTTGGTCCATGTCGTCAGATAATGGTTTCTGTGGGGCAGGTCAAGTTAAAGCTGTTGACAGATTGGACAGTTGACACTATGACTTGGGACAGAAATTATGGATTTAATTTAGACTCGGAATCGGAAGTCGGAAACTTAATTTCCTTACGACTATTCGTAGACTAGGGCAATGAAGTAGTCTTGTAGTCTTGTTGGGACGATGAAGCAAGTTCTACAGAGATTATAGATGCGGCGAAGATGTGATGCATGCGGTTTCTTTTGAAATGGCCGCGCTGGTTAGGGGGCGCACATTGCAGCAGCAATCTTATTTTAGTACTACACATAGATACATATCACGCACACTGCACTCACTGCACTAATTAGTAGTTAGGCTGGCAAACGTGAGAGAGCGAGAGCACCCACTATCTAGAATTTAGTGTAGAAGTTAGTTAGGTAATGTAATGTCGTGTTGTAAATATGCAAAATGCAAACATTCTTTTTGTTCAATTTCTGCTCTAAGTAAAATTAATACGGAAAAAAGCGAGTTCGTTCATGTAGGGCTTTTAAATCCGAAACAAAATTTTCAAATCCGGATGCATATTTACAATAAAAATTATTTGTTCAATTTCTGTCGGTTTTCTGTTTTTACGCATTATGACTAACAATAAGATGCTGAAGGATCCGATTCAGACGGGGAGCCTTTAATACTAGCCTGTCCATAGGTATTTCCTTGACTGATCGGTACATTAATTAATTTTTTACTTTCTTTATTCATTTGATTAGTTTTTTTCTGTACTAACTGTAGTAAATTATTACCAGGTATAGGTAGGAATAGGTAGTAGGCAAATCTTTTAGTGATATTATAAATCCATATACACTCGAAGCTTCTTTTGTAATTACATTATAGGCTACCAAGTAGGAACATCATTCCACTTTTTGGTGAGTTAAATTCTTGTACCAATGAATTCTAAGTTTTGCTCTGCAAACATAAATACGTTTCTTATTGTTAAATAAATTAACTTTTGAATATCCTAAATAAAAATAAAAATACATGAAAATATAAAAATATACAAAAAATGCATACATACATTTCTTAATATACAAATAATTAATTGTGTTTACTTGAAATCAGATAAATTGTAAGCTGATGGCTATGACTTGAAGATTGCATTTCGTCGATCATTTGCATTTTTACAAGCTGCAAGGCAACATATCGATACATTTTTAGCAGGTAAATAGAGTAAAAATATAAGTTGCACCAATTTCATTCTTTAAACTTGTAAACGACAGTTTCAGGGTCAAGGGGTTATATAAAAACTATTACGGGTTCAAATCGGATATATAAATTACATTTAAATATGACACACTGATTACTATACATATGCATTCATATAGTAGTTAAATCCAATGTACTGGATTTCCCTTTAAAGTCAACTTCCTTAGGATTTTTGCATAGCTGTATACGTGGGTTCGCGAGTCGAGGTTCTGAAAATAGCTAGCATTTAAAATAAACCGTGGTATGCGTGGTAGAAAAGGAGCTTAAGTGTTATCAAACTTTAAAATTACTTGTATTGTTTAGCATGGTCATCATGATCATGATGTAGTAATAAATTTAATGTAGACATAAAGTGGCGCATTACCACATGTTTGGGGTGCATTGAGACTCATATTTGAAAAGGGTATGTCAATAGCTTTCCAACGATCCCAACTTTTCATGTTTCAATTTAAAAATTGCAGGCGTGGCCATAACTCCGAAGGGGTGTGTTCGATTAACCTCATATTTCAGTCAGTTTGTTTGTCCATGGTACCCAGTACCCATGTATGCTGTATAGATCATACAGAAAAATTGAAGTCGATACCTCAAACGGTTTTTGAATTACCTGGCAAACAGACGGACAGACTCAGCATTGACATAATACAAGCATAAGCAAACTCTTTAATAATGTATTAAACTATTCTTTTCTTTTCATACACAATTATTTATTGAGCTAGCTATTTTAGGAAGAATTTTGCAGTGGTTTGGAGTATTTTATTATGGTTTTTGGCAGAACGACGGAAATGAAATCATGTAGCAACTTGTAAGTAAGGTGACCATAATAACGACATTTATTTTATGACCGAACAATTTGATAAAGAGATATACTTTACACTATTACACACTAGATAATGATTTCTGGAAAATAGTTTGCGATTATATGGCAAACTAAATTCGTATTTTGTAATGCAAACTGAACAGAGGTATTCAATGAAAAATATTCTGTGATATCAGTTATATTAGTATGTATTCAATTACAATTTTGTAAAATCACCAAATTATGATGCTTCCAGTGAAACAGTAAATACATGCTAATTCTATAAGAAAAAACAATTATTTTTAAGTAGGTTCATAAATACAATGTAGTTGTCGTCTCATTGGATATTGAGCGCTTGCAATCTTTGCGACCTTTGATAAATTAATTTCCAAAATGTTGGTCACTCTGCTCACAAAGTACAGTGGTAATGGCCATATTTACAATTCTTGTGGCTAATTATCTATGAATGCTCTCGTATTTTTGCTACTGAATTTCCTTATGCAAAATCTTATAAATACAATTGCTGTAATCGTAGTCCATTAACATTCTGCAATTGTCTTTCATTCATTTCAATTACAGAGATATACAAATAGTCATGCACACCGGATTACTTTCTTTGGTTATCGTAACCGTAACAGTCTTTGTAGTTTTGGTGCCATTCAACGCCAAAGCGCAAGATGAAGACAATGACGAGTACGAAAGTTTGGACGCCATGGAAGCTGCAGATTATCGTGAGAATTAAAAGATAAAATAAATATATACAAAAATATACTTTTAGGAAAATAATACATTACGAGAATTTTAAATTGAAACAGGGGACAATCGTCAAGTAAATAATTTTGACACTTTCTGCGGAGGGTACAATAAGGATTCCTGTAAGCAATACTGCCGAAATAGAGGTTTTCAAACTAGCCAATGTGCATGGAACCAATGTACTTGCAAATCCTCCTCCGGAGGGGGAAGTGGGTACTGTGGGAACTACAATGACAACACTTGTAGCCAATATTGTCGAGGCAGAGGTTTCCAAAATCATCGCTGCTCCTCTGACAAATGTACCTGTCAATCCTCAGGCGGTAACGGAAACCAGGGGGGAAATGCATACTGTGGAAATTACAATGAGGACAGTTGTCGTCAATACTGTCAAGGAAGAGGATTTTCGTATCACCGTTGTACCTCCGATAAATGTACGTGCAATACCAATCCCTCTGGGAATGGCCGAAAATAAGCTAAATAAGAAATGCAAGTTATTGACTGATTTATTTATTGTCTAGAAATTGTCTTAAAACTCTATTAAAAGTATTCTCTTCTTTCTTTACATTAGTTTAGTATAGTCATTACAAAATAAAAGTCATTTGAAACCCACCTAATAAACCACCGCTATTCCAATTTGCATTTATAATGTACATTACATTGAGGGTGATAATTGTTTCATTTATCTGGATCACCCTTAAAAAAATTCTACTGTTATAAATTATTTGTTATTGTTATTGCCTCCGAGTAGAAATAAATTACATTATGCCAGCATGCAATACTTACAGAGATGTACTAAATATTATATTATAGTATAGCGTCTTATATTATTATAGTTCACTGAATGTAATTTTACTATTCAGCAGCTCATGTATCAATGTATCGACTGAACTAATAATGCAAAAAAGACAAAAGTATTCATAAACGTCATTTTAAAATCATTGAAATCTTACGAAAATATATCTGATCTGCCACTTTTTATTCTGTGCTCCATATATTTCCATTATTTCACACTTTCGCCTATTTTAATTAAATTAGCCAGCAATGATGTTTAATGCCTAAAAGAAAATTACATGGTTAGTGTAGATAAGCATAATTTACCGAATTTGATCTACCAAAAGACAACTACCGCAAACCACAAGTTGTACATGGAACCAGCATGAAACCACACACACACTACTATAGTAGTTCACTAAAAGCCACTATTTAAGGGTAGGCAGTACCCCAAGAAAATTAAATTCGTGAGAAGCTAACTAGCGAGCCCATGTAAACTCCTACACAAAATTTAAAATTTTGCCATTTCAGTTTTCTCATGCCTAACTCAATAATGGGTCATCAAAAAAAGTCGAATTTTTTTCTGGAGATGCCTTCAAGGTACTGCTCGGACTCATATGATTCCATCACTTTGCAATTAACTTTTAATTGAGTCAGAAAAAAATTCAAAAGTTTTTCCTTAAAAATTTTTCTGATTTTTTTTCTTAAAAACATCTTTTTGACAACTTATAGTTCAAAATTCGCAAAAAAACAAAATCATATCGAGTCTTAGCCTGATAACTAAGCTTAATTTAGGCGGGTCATTCATTCGGATTGATCGATTTTAATTGAGTTATCCATGAGCTGGTGGAGTAGGAAAACACACGTATTTGCTAGGTGTGCTGCCTAGTGCCTACGCTTAACTTGAATTATTAATTTATTGATGAGTGCGTACGTACGCGTACGTGTTGCGCTATTAACTACAAATATTAATGTAAAATATGCTAAAAACGCAGACTAGGTAGGGAGTGTAATGTAGTAATGAGACATCCCTTGTCGTGTATATGTGTAGTATATATAGTAGGTATAGCAGATATACAATATGTAGTATTTAGCCAAGTACTGACTTCATCTGTTCATTAATAATGTTATATTATTATATTAATGTAGGTGAAGGGGGGAGGTATCACGTCATCGTGAGAGGGAAGAGAAAGTGTCTTATAATAGACCGCCTGACATACGTAATACTTGTTTATATTTGCATGTCTTAAAAGTTTTATGGATGATTTGACATGTGAGATTAGTTGGATAAAACGGCAGACAAAATGCAATTTTAAATTCCATTTTTTTCAT
The DNA here is from genome assembly GCA_034694165.1 of Tomocerus mixtus. Taxonomy (NCBI): domain Eukaryota; kingdom Metazoa; phylum Arthropoda; class Collembola; order Entomobryomorpha; family Tomoceridae; genus Tomocerus; species Tomocerus mixtus. Next base: position 9,949 of record JAQFYC010007615.1, read on the forward strand.
TTTATCGAAAAGGACAAATCCATGTGCGTATTGATTTTGTGGGACAAAGGCGAAACTTGTGGTAAGGCGAAACACTTTGAAGAAAACATTGAGGCCTGTGACCGAAGAGGAGAACGATTAAGACTACTTGGCGTCGTTGGCGTTCTTTGATGACAATTACAAATCAATTGACTACCTTGGAAAACGTTTATAAACTTGTCCCTACCCTTGATTGTTGAATTACATAACTATCAATCATTGTGCAATTTTTGGAGCACTATACTACTATTGCTA
>JAQFYC010007616.1:0-10218 GCA_034694165.1 Tomocerus mixtus
CTGTGTATGTGTTGATATAGCTAAACTATGCGTATGTTATGGTAAGCTTACTTTACGATCTATGTATGTAATTGTAAATGTTATATTCCCTTATACGTATGAAAATACTCTGACGATTTCTGATGGTTAAGTAAGCATGGTACTATTATGCACTGTACAACGGATATGAGCGTTGATGAATATAAATGTATGTTAATTTCCCCATGCTCTTAATATTTTTGAGTATTGATTTATATTGCGTAAGAAGTTTTCTTTACAAATGTGTATATTTTATAGCGTATGCTTCTTACAACTTTCTCTATTAAATATATATAGTTAAGTAATTAAGTAGACACAATAGATTGCTCACAAAATGTGTTTTATTCATTTATTCATCTGATACATTTATTACACAAGTTCAATATTGAAATAAAAATGTGTATGACCAATGGTGTACAACTATACTATTTAAACAGCAAAGTATAATGAATCATGTAGATTGGAGTTTGACAAATCTTGTCATTTCTTTCATGGTCTTCTAATATTAGCGGTTAATTACTATTTACGGTACAGGTAGTTGACATAATTACCTATATTACAAATTATAGTATTTTAAAGCACGAATTCTTCCTGGAGAGTTGTTTTCAGAATGTGGATGAGTTTACTCTTTATAACATTTTGCAGTGCGCAAGAAATAAGGTCTGTGTGGTTTAAGATAATTAACAAGAACATGTTTAGTAAGAAAGTTAGTACATATTTTAGACAATAAATTCATATACATATATTTAAACGTAAGGGTTAAACTCATTATCTTAGTGTTCTAATTCTAATCTACATATATATAATTATGTGAATTACTCAGTATATACTATTGGCGAACTAGATCTAACTACATACTAAAATGTTTACGTATTTACAATTAAGTTATTATTAACACCTCGCAAAGTACGTACTTGTCCATTAAGGAACAATGTTCCGTAATCTCGCTTTTTGATTGGCTGCAACGCATTCTTGCCGAAATACTTTGACAGTAAGTCGGGACTTAAAGCTATTTTTTACTAACCTACTTAAGTACTATTTATGTGATCTCTTACAAACTAGCGAAACTATTTAGTATTCTACTGCTAAACATTAGATTAAAAGCTACAGATTAATTACCATGAACAAAATGCTTTCATGTAGACCTTAAAGTTTTCGTTTTGTCAATTTTGTTACATAAATTACGAAATTCAGTATATATTCAGTATAATTTTGTTACATTTGTGTTTGAACTTGAAAATTAACAATGAATTGTATCGTTTATCGTTTTATCAAATGCAATATAGTTTCGTAGCTGTACTATTGTATAGCATATTACTGTATTAATTATGTAGTAGTTCTGTTCAGTTTCTGTTCTGTACTATACTGATATTCTCAATTGTTTGATACGATTTAAGGCATTTGTTATGATTTAAAATGTTCGATTTACATAGAATTAGCAAAGAATTAGTAGGAAAGTGTAGAATGGAAAAAGATTTAACTAGCTACATAAACTATTTCTGTACAGTTAATCGATAATTGTCTAAAAAGTTTGACGTTTTGAGGTGTTTCGGGCACCATGAAATTGAATCTCGAAACTAACCTAGTAAGTTTCAATATACAACATTACACTAGAAATGGCACACACATCATCATAATCAGAAAGCTATTCATTGCTATCCTATCACTTACGATTAGAATAACTAAATACAATATAATTAGTAGTGCTATATAGTTTTTAAGAATAGCTTCATTTCTCCCAGTCTTTTAGGTACCTATTATTATTATAACGTAATAATTACAGCATCTCACTCAAATTAATTATATTATCTATTACTAAATACATTATATTATCATGTAAATACTATTTACACACATTCAACATCTACAGACAAATACAACGATACAACTCGCTCACATATACTTAATGTTCGCATTTACTGAATAAGTAATGGCTATACAGTGCTGGCCGCTGATTCCATAACGTTTTAAACTAAATACATTTATGTATTCACTTACATAGTAGCTAAAAGAACATTCATCCTGCCACATGTAATTACACGTATCAAATAATATATAGTAAGCAAATAATGATCTAATTTTAAAATCAAGTCAGCGAATAAGATTCTTTCTTAAATATTTTTTCCAATTTAGCTTGCATAAAACTATTTAACTTCGTAATTATTTTACATACATGTATATGTATATATCCTTCATCTTCATGGATTTATGCACATATTAATAATTTCTTTAAAAAATTTTGCAAAGCTAAACATTTTGAAAAATACTTATTAACCTGCTGTCCCTGTGTCGTGGTAAGTAAATAATACTTCGGTCATAATATATTTGTAATTTACAATGTGTAACTTTTAGTTAGCAGTTCTTACTACCTGGGTTAACAACAACCCGAGAAAAATACAAAAATCAGTCGTATTACATACTTATAATAAGAGAACCCATTTCGTCTCAAGTTCTTAATTAGAAAGAAGAACGAATTTGATTTACATAACATCTAGTTTAAGTACAGTCAGCCCGAAAGTCAGTAATCTCTACTTAGACTTTTCGACTCTATAAATTATTGCGAATAGCCCAGCGCTGTCGTTAAAACTGAAATAAGATTTCAATTCATACGTTTCCATGTCCTTATATTATTAATTACATAATTAAACATTCACCTTAAATGTTGGTACGTAAACCAAAGGTTTAAACAACCTAAACCACATTACAATTAGATTCCTACCTAAGTTAAGTACCTAAGTATCTTGTATAGTTAATATTACCTTCCCTTATGTATAGTACTTACTTAACATACGTTTTTCATACAATATTGCAGCATGCCCAGCATAGCATTTGTCTAGACAAAAATTATTATTTTTAAACTACCCAACTAAGGTAAGTTTAAGTGTTTAAAATGTAAGCAAATTAAGACGAACTATAATATCTTATCTTTATTACCACAATATACTAATCTGCTAAATATCCCATTAACTATTGTTACAAATATAAAATAATATGTGCATGTATTGCATTTAATCTTAATCAAAATGTTCATACATTTGAAAGCTGTCCCGGCATTTATACTTCAGTTTGGTATCTCAAACGAAGATTTACGCATAAGAAATACTTTACATTAATTCTATTATACAGAAGCATGCAACTTACTTAATATAAACCGTATAATAATGTTATTTTAATTAACCTTTTAAGCAATAAGTATCTCAACATAATATACTTAAAATATGGTTAAAATGGTACTATAAATGCAGATAATGTGAAAAAATACATCACTAATAATAACAGGTGAAAATTGTTAACACGATTTCATACTAGTTAAAATACTATACATCCTTCACCAGATAGAATTATGGGAAGTTGGAATAAAAAGTTAGAAAAGATAAACAAGTCAACTACAGTATACTTAAATATAAAACAAAAATTGCATATTAATATTTTTACTTACACTGTACATGGTAATAAAATCTTTTTCTTATTGTTAATTGCTATACTAAGGTTTAGCACTATCTTCAACCGTATTGGCTCTTCGTGCCAACTTGTACTTTAGTTCATTTCATACTTACGCTGTTGATCTTTCGGGCTTAACTTTTACTCATGATACGTATAGCTTACATACATATTACAACAGGTACTAAAGATAAGTACAATTATGCAAAGAATACAATGCCAATACCGTTACAGTTATTTACGTTTATGACAAAGGCAACGAAATTGATCCCTTCAACTCAAGTGCATACTCATTATTTATATTTTGAACCATTGTATTCAGTAAACTCAACAGTTACCTACTACTATGTATTATCTTATTTATATGTATCCTATCCTACCACTTTTTACAACATTATCTTTTAAACAAACTGAAATAAATCGGTTGCTTACAAAATTATCTCATCTATTACTACTGTACAATGTGTTGGACGGAATGGACTTGAAGGCGGTCTACATCACATCAAAATCATTCTCATGATTTATTTGCCTATGCAGAAATCTATGCTATTCATTTTCATTCATAACATCTATGCATCATTAACTCTAAGCATTTCATACATTTTTACTTTAGTACAATAGCATGTCTTGTTACATAATACAATTAACTATACTTATATTCTGTAGTAGTTATCCAAAATCAAAAGCTTCAAAACCTTTTTTAAATATATAAGCATTGGTTAGACGTTAGACCTGACTTGTTTACATGTGTGTATCCTATAGTACATGTTACAGACATGCAATAACATAATCTGGCAATGATCTCCCTGCAGATTTGTCTGGCCTGGCTATCCTATCCCTACAGGGCCTTGTCTGTCTGGTGTATTATACTTTGTATGGGAAAGAATGAACAAAAAGAGCGTACGAGGTCGATAAGACAAGTTTGCAATACAATGTATCATATTATCCTAAACTTGAGCAATTTAATTATCACTTAGTGAATAATTGCAATCTTAAAATTGGCTAGCTTAAGAAAGGGCTCCTTTATGTGGAAAGATAAACCGGTTGCTGTTAAGATGCAAATGTTGTGGATGTGCAGGTATCATCTTCACTTAACTTTAGTTCAGTGTCAGTATCAATGCGGTGTACATCATTCTATGGGCAAATAGGTAGTTTGATCACATATAAGAAATCAATACAAGAGAAATGGAAACATGTATTACATATACATACATTATGTAATAAGCCTATACATTTGAAGTACATTCCTACATAGGTACGATTATTATTCAATGAATAGTTCGTTACATCAATAAATACAGTATTAATGTTAAATGAGAAACATTTAAAGTTTTCTAACTACCTACCAATAGTTCTGGTTTATTTTTTGTAGACAGAAACATGAAACATTATTAAGTATACGTCTAAAACGTTGACTTGTAATAAACTATTTTCTCAGGGGTTCTTCATACTATTTTGTGTGGAAGCAGGAAAGCCAGTCAAACAACCGGATTCGTTTAGGTTTACATTTCCTAGAACTGCATGTCTGTTAATTTCTCATTTATTCTTATCAACGTATGCAGTAAGTCAGGCTAAGATGATGTGCGACACATGCGAAATAATATTAGAACACCTATCTCTCCGAATTTTATGACCATAAAATAAATAAGGAATGCCTTACAATACTTTGCAGGTACAGGGACCATAATTATTAAAATGCGGATACACTACGACTATCTGTGACCTCACCCATGTACATCAAATGTATAGAAATTGTACAATTAGCTCACATTTGTCTGGACAATTAATATGGACGGCTGTGATTACTTTGTCGTTTCCTTCTTCGTACATAATATCCTTTCGATTACATTGTTTTGTTATCTTTCTGGACATGGTTATATTTTTGATGTGGAAAGCTACAGAACTCTGAATATTTTATCCTATTCGATATACACTGAGTAGATAGATATGTTAGTAATATGTATATTCTGTACCCTACATTAACCAAAAATACATCAAGATATTTAATTTAATAAGCACAATAACAGTAAATATAGTTAACTTTTAGATGCTAATATTTTAGAAGAAACTTGTGAATTTGTTCCTCACGTTTACACACTAATTATTGCTTCATACACTGACTTGCACTTGGCTAGTCGTTTCCTTATCTAAATTAACCATTAATTCAATGTTCGCTTTATGTATCTTATTTAGTACAAATACTATAAGCAATCTTCTATAATAGTGCTAAACTGCTAAGCTAACAAAATTAACCTTACGCTAATATGATTCTGTCACTATACACAGCTTGCTATAACATGCGTGGTCAGAATGATGGGGATAATTCATCTTTTAATTGTATCTAAACTCTACTTTAGTATTTAAAGCCACTTCTATTTACTTCGCATTAGATATTATTTATCTTACTTTTGTCATTACATCAAAGTAGATAAAGAAATTATCATTTGATAAATTCATCTTTTTCAGAGTTTACTTCTACTTGTAGATTCTGTTTACATAGAAGAATGGAAATTACATTATGTTGAGTTTCTGAATACAATGATACTTGATACCAAGGCACCTGGGACAGTAAGGCGATCCGACAATTCCAGTACAAAAATCCTTCGATGCCATTATATACGCTCAAGTTGGCTCAAGAACCATTTTGCGACTTTGCATTACTATTTTATACGGTGGGTCTCATCTTTTGATAAAAATTGCCTTGATAATACAATTAAGGTTTACTTATTTTTGCAACTCTGCATTTTTAGTAGAAGACTAATATCTGTCTGTATTCTTAAGATATAATTATTTTTGAGATTGTTACGTAGCAGGAAACAAGTTAATTTCATCTTTAGACGAGTTGTTCTTTGGAGGTAGTAAATACAATTTGGCCTATAACGGCTGGTTATATGGTAATCCGACCAGAACTGTAACAAAGCTATATAGTTAATAAAACCGAATTCCTTGTAATGCAATTATTACGAAGAAGGTTAGTATTGTATAATAAGTACCTCTCAGGCCTACCAGTAATATTGTTACTATTGTTTGTGGCGAAATGAATATCTGGATCGCTCTAGCCATTTAAGTACAATAATTTCATAAAAATACATTTCATAGATACACTCGCCAGACCAGGAGACAAATACTAGTAAGTTTTGTATTTTGTATTGCATTGTGTCTTTGTGTCACATGGACAAGTAGAAATATGTATGTAAGCATTAGTATGTGTATTTAACAGGTTTGTCGAAAGAAGGAAGTTTGTTTTGTTAATTTTGATATGTGATAACATGGTATTTAGAGCTGAATGTACACTTTGAACTTAATATTGGTTAACAAGTGGTTAGCCAATGAAGCTCTTGAATTTCAATCATACAAAGGACGGATTTGTATGCTTTATTTAAGAGTCTCGAGCTTTGGCAGGGCGGTCAAGTCATCATTATTCTTTTCCTCACTCTTCTCGTCAACGGGTGTTGTGTCCAAAGTTATTTTGGAGACAATGACTCCATTTCCATTGCTGGCAGTTGTGGTAGTGGATTCTGTAACTGTGGTCATCGTATCAGCTAGATCTTGTCCGAGGACGATTTGTGTGACAGTTTTCTGTGGGAGGGTCATGGTGGTTGAGTAGACTTTGGTTTGGGACTTGGAGGAATCCTTACTGGGTACTGGGGAGGATGTTACTCTCATTTCTGAATGATCGAACTGAGTTTCCATTTTGAAAGTTGTTGGGGACAAAGCTCCATTTCTATTATAAGGGGTATCATCATCATCGTTGCTGGAATTACTGGGTTCCAAATCGGAATGGGAAGATGTGGAAGGGTCTGAGGAATGTTTCTGGTCAACATAAACCCAGTTATCAAACGAAACATCCTTCTGTTCCTTCTCGGGTGTCCCAAGAGCAGCAGCTTGTTTGGCTAAGAACTCAGCATGAGACATCATGATTCCATCAAGCTCTGATGCGGAAATTTCTATGGTCTGCCCATTAGATGGAAGGTCTTGACTGTTCACGGACACATTTCTTGCGTCTGAGAAAATGGGTTTTGAATCGCTGCGAATGTCAGGGGAAGAGTCAACAGAAGAAGTCGAGGATGCTGATGACATTGAAGCGGAATCTCTTCTATTGGGAGATACCGGACTCACTTTGATATTATTTGCATCTGCGACTGTTTGCATAAGTCTGGATTTGCTATCTCCACGAAGGAGTTGCTGAGCTTTTGCCTCCGCTGCATCAATCTCTGCTTGTGTTTGATTTTCTGCACTGAGGGTTGTTGTAGTTGTAGAACTGACTTCTTCTGTAGTAGTTGTGATGGTAGTGGAGTCAACATCAACTTGAGTTGGATAATCTTGCTTGGGCGCATTCTTGATGTTCATTACGGTAATATTTTTTTGAGAAACGGGCTCCACCACATCCATAGCCATCTCAACTGCTTTTACTTGTACAGCAGTTGTAGTAGGAGCCTCACCTCCATGCTCACTGCTACTACCATCATTCACATTGATACCAAGCACTTGCACACTGCTACTACCACTGGTACTCACATTCACAGGCTCCAAGGGGAAATTTGCATTCTGATTAGCATTTGCATTGCTGCTCTCCTCTGAAGTTGCTGCGGAGTTGTAAGTGACCTTTGGTTGTTCGTATCCTGTATTTAAGGTTGTTACTGCCCCATTGAGATTTACATGTGCCATGATGTCATCAATGGTCTCTTGAGCAACTCTTTCCAATTCACTTGTTTCAAAGACACTGCTCCCTGTTGTGGAAATAGTCACTTGTGCACCAGAGCTTTCTGCAGGGCTGCTGCTGCTAACTAATAGTGAAGTTGGACTTGGAACTTGGGTGTTGCTGACTGTGTTCGTGATATTCACTATTTCAGAAGTTATTGGGGCAGGGGCAACTTGGATATGATGAGTATGTGGGTGACTTTGCACTGTAACACTGTCAGAACTAGTTGTCGTCGTAACTTTCTGACTGAGTTGGGAACCAGCTGGAGTGTCCATGGTATGCACGATATTATTCATCATGGAAATGGTCTCGTTCATCATTTTCTCAATTTCAGAGGGCTTACTCGGATTAGCGGTGATATTTGTACTGCTACTGCTGGTAATATTGATCTGTGCGGATGCTGGGATATTGGCAGGACTCTCCGTGGAGTGCGTGTGGGTCACAACTGTCAGAGTTTCTTTTGGGAAAACATGAACTACGGAGGTTGGAGAGGCTTTGAGCGTTTCAGAGCTGGAGCTGGAAGAGAGTGAGTCGACGGAATCCCGTTGCTTGAAGTGAGAGACGATCGTAGTCGAATCTGGCATTGCGCTCAGATCTTCCAGCGGGGATCCAACAGGGATCTTACTGCCTGTGCTCATCATAGCAGATTGCTCCGAATCCAGGTCCATGGAAACAGCACGTTCTAAAAGATGGTTATTCTGCCCCTCCGACTTGGACTGCAGGCTGCTCAAATCTCCGAACGAGGCGGATCTCCTTCCGCTCTCAGGAGTCTTTGCGTCTGAATTACTGTTCGTCGAGTTTCCTCCATTTGAGCCTGCATTATTTATCTGAATAGTCAACTCAGGCTTCGTTTTCACACTTTTTTCAACAACCTCAGTAGCGAGTTCCTTTGGAGGAGTCATAACCTCAGCAGATGTTGTGATTGTTACAGGGCCAGGTGATTCCACTGAAGAAAATTCCATCGGAGGAATCGGGGCTTTTCTCTTCGTTGATCTCTTTGGTTTCTTTGGCTTTTCTTTGCCACTTGAGTCTTTCTTTTCCCCATCACTTTCAGAGCTGGAGCTACTGCTACTGCTGCTTGAGTTCTTTGATTTTTTATTTCCTTTTGCCGTCTCAGCACTCTCGTTGAGAGAATCTTTAGATTTTCTCGGAGCAACAGGTGGCTTCGCTGGGATTAGCTTAGATTCGTGTCCCGTCAGCTGCACTTGAGTTACTCCACCGCTGCTTTGACTTTGTGACACTTGAATGGACTCAATTGATTTCTCTTGCTCACTTCCAGTAGCAGTCGCAACTGATTCCGGAGATTTAGCTCGTTTCTCTTTATCTTTGCTCTTCTCCTTCTTCTCCTTTCCCTTTTCATTGTTCTCATTTTCAGCAGCACCTTTCACTTTCATCTTTTTATCCTTACTCTTGCCAATTTTGATTTTCTTCTTTTTAGCATCCTTCTCCTTATTATCTTCCCCTTCGCTTTCATCGGAGGAGGATGTTGACGATGCACTGGAGTGACCACACTCTTTTGTGCCTCCAGATTTCTTTTTCTGTTGTTCCTTCTTCAGTTTCTTTTCCGCCTTGATTCGCTCTTTTTCTTTCGCCTTTTCCTTGGCTTTCTCTTCCTTTTCCCGTTTGGCATCAGCACTCTTGTCGCGTTGCTCCCTTTCCTTCTCTTTTTTGGCATCTGCACTCTTATCTCGTTCCTTGTCCTTCTTAACCTTCTTTACTTTTTCCTTAACTCCCTTTTCTCCAGAGACACCCGTTGCAGCAGAGGCAGCAGCAGCAGTCGCATCTTCGGCCTCATCTTCACTGCTAGTGTCTACGTTTGCATCGTGTGATAATTTGTGAGTTACTTTGTCTTTAAACTCACGTAATCCCTTCAAACCTTTTGACATGAACCCGGGTTTGCTCCCCGATTCTTTGTCTTTCATCTCTTTGTTGCTTTCTTCTTTCATGGGCTCTGGTGAATGAGTAGTAGTGGTAGTAGTCGTAATGGTTGTAGTGGTGATAGTTGATTGAGGCTCTGCTGATGCAGAAGGAGATGAGGAGACTGCCACTACGGATTT
>JAQFYC010007617.1:0-10218 GCA_034694165.1 Tomocerus mixtus
ATCCGATCCGATCCCAAGATCGGATCGGATCGGATCGGTATACAGGTCGATCTTTGGGATCGGAGATCGCCAAAGTTGTGTACATCTAGTTGGCCCCCAGCCCCCATCAAGTTGGCCCCCAGCCCCCTGGCCACAATCAACTTGGCCCCCAGCCCCCATCAAAAGAGTCTCGAATCACCCAAAAATAATTCTAAAATCACTCAAAAATGAGTCTCAAATCACCCAAATATAAGTCTAAAATCACTCAAAAATGAGTCTCAAATCACCCAAATATAAGTCTAAAATCACTCAAAAATGAGTCTCAAATCTTCCAAAACTAAGTCTCAAATCACCCAAATATAAGTCTAAAATCACTCAAAAATGAGTCTCAAATCACCCAAAAATGACTCTCAAGTCACCCAAAAATGAGTAAAATCCCCCAAATATAAGTAAAATTATCCAAAAATGAGTCAAATCACTTAATAATGAGCCTCAAATCCGATCCGATCCCGGCGAATTCCAAAATCCAAACGATCCGATCCGATCCGATCCCGGCGAATTCCAAAATCCAAACGATCCGATCCGATCCCTGCCCCATCCAAACTCCAAACGATCCGATCCGATCCCAAGATCGGATCGGATCGGATCGGATCGGTATACAGGTCGATCTTTGGGATCGGAGATCGCCAAAGTTCCATGTGTGAACCCTACACGCAAATGAAAGCCTTCTGCAGAATTTGTTGTGCGTGGAATATTGTTTTGTATTCTGTCCCAAGATTTGAATTGAATAGAATTGAGCAGGTTTAGCAGCAGTACCGACCCAAGTCTTTTCAAAATACTTAGCAAAATTCACTTAACCTTTGAATCGATTTTTACACATAAATTAACAAATCGAGGCCTAACGTCAGACATATTTAGGTACAAAAGTCAAACCCATTAACCGCCTAACCTGCGCGCTTATTTGTTCTTCGGAATTGTTATACAGAAGACCTAAATTTTGTATTTAACGATAAAGACATTGGCTCAGGTGAGACGTACAAAAAACTTGTAAGATTATGCTGTTATAATACTGATACAGATACAATGCGCAATTGTGAAGTATTGATCCTTTACTCTAACAATATTTCCTATGGACGGATGGCTCGTACTATTCTCCCGACCATACTAGGCTAGTCGGACCAATTCCGTATTTTACTAGCCTAGTATGGTCGGGAGAATAGTACGAGCCATCCGTCCGTAGGAAATGTTGTTAGAGTGTATACGTTTTCCTATGTACAATGCCATGTAACTCATATATCGACCAGCAGCTAATATGCTTGGGCCAAACATTCATACGTACATACATGCACAAACATGCACATTTTTCAAACATAGCATATTCTGTCTTTTTTGATTTTGCATTGTTTTTTTATGGCTTTTGGCCCTTTTTTGACGTTCGCCCTTATGGCATTCGGCCTTTCTACCGCTCTCGTTATGATACTCTTTCTCTCTCTCTCTTCGCCTGCCAACTGCCAACGCATGTAATTGAGTCATATCCATTATTATCATGGCATTTCGCTGCAGCCTAACTTAACAGCCACTTACTAAACTATGTAGTTAGATAATTAATTGTAAATGAGGACTCCTGAGCATAGAATGAGGAGCAGCCAGAGGCCACCAATAATGAGCTCCAACTGCACAGCACACTGTGCACACTGCACACCTGCCGACCCGTAAATAAGTTCTGTTTCTTAGCCCTTCTCTTCACTCTCTTCTCCAAGGGACCTATCATTGCAGATCATAATATTCAAAATATCTGTGCATCTCTTCAAGTCGCATTCGTACACCATAATCCTTCTCTATCACTAGAACAGGGTGACCAGATGTTCTTGAATGGCAAGTACAGTACGCGAATTTCATCATGTACTTGCCATACTTGTCAAGTATATAAAAAATACTTGACTTTTAAAATGAATTTTTGAATAGAATGAGCAAATATGGATTAAATATTATGAGCAAAAATGAACAAAAATGAGAAAACATTTCGCGCTCCTCGCGATTTTGTCAAATATGTATGTTTTAAGCCTTTAATTCGCCAGGAAACGCCAAAAATTTAGCGCACCGCGCTGTAATTTACACAAAAAGTCAGCCCCCTAGAGTAATATTGGGCACAAATGAACCAAAAATGGCAAAAAAATTAGCGCTCCGAGCGATTTATTGATGTTTTGAAACCGAATATTTTGGACCGCTCTCGAAATGTTCAAGTTGTAGATGAATTGGGCTGATGAGAAGGAGTCACCCTGCACTAGTAGAAATAAGCAACCCTGTCCGCGCCAATACTTGCTATCGCAGCAACATTTTACTATTGTACCAACCAAGCAATCTCTCATCTAAGACGAGGGTTTTATACTGCAAGTTTCTCCGACGAAGAGAACGATGTACGAACGGGGTCTGATATATCAAAAGATTCATTTTGGTCTAAGAATACCATATTTTGCATTCACAATATCGAATGGTTAAATAGCAATGCTTAAAAAGCTAATTAATTGTATGTATGTAATATTATGGGGTATTAAAATTGCAAGTAAGCGAGTCAAGTCAAAAGTAGTGGCGTAAATGAGTCGTATTACGTGCTTACCGTACCCTACAATTGAATGGTGTGTGTTTAATGGGAGAGTGCAACCTACTATAGAGTAGAGCCGCACTACCGCTCAAGCAACCCATCGTGTGCTTACTTAGCAATAGGGAGTTGCCTGTGCATTGGGCGCCCATATGGGCATGGGCGGGCCTATGCCCATATAGGCGCGGGCGGGCGCGGGGCACACATTTTGGAAATGATAATGGGCATGGGCGGGCATGGGCGCAAATATTAGAAATGATAATGGGCATGGGCGCAAATGGGCGTCTATGGGCGCCCATGAAGGAAAGTTGAAAAGTGTGATGAAAAAACATTAGTTATTTATTATTGTACTTGCTACTGTCACTACTACTACTACACTGAGAATGTAGATGACAAACGCCATCCTACCATCACTCAACAAAACACTATCCAATGTATTTTGTACTTTGTTAGTAAGTACACACATATAGTTATTTTGCTTATTATGAGAACTGTGAATACTGTGAGTGTGAACTGTAAACTGAGCTCGGCCAGCCATTCTAGATTCGACATTCGGCACAACAATTAACTATGCCAACGTAGCTATACTTGGCATTACTAGCGAACGCATTTGAATATCTATTTAATTTTGACCTTAAAGCTGCCTGGAAATATTTTTCAATTAATTGAGAAGGCTGCCGGCGCCGGTTTATTGTCAGTTAAAGTGTGTTTACATTCAGTTACTATACGTACGATTGTACACACGATGATTTAGCGCATGTGCAATGTTTTTGGGATACTCTTTATGTGTACAACGCTTTACTACTGTAAGCTGTACTGCGTTGTTTGCTGTTGTATATTCTATACCATTTTTAACTTATGATACATAATTATAATACGTATTGATATTAGAGTGTATTCTGTTCTGCCAAGAAATTATATTTTTATATTTGTATTTATTGTTTTCTATAGTAGCTTAGGTGTTTCTAGCAGTTCAGTTAATATAACAAGTTTAATTTAATGTAATAATTATAATTACTAAATAATTTTCGAAAGCACACATATTTGGATGTATTGTTTTGCAAACGCTTTTATCGAAAAAAAACGTAGCGCCCATGGGGGCCCATGGAGCGGTCCTGGTCGGGCATGGGCGCAAATTTAGATAGTGGAAATGGGCATGGGCGGGCATGGGCGCAAATTTAAAAAATGGGCATGGGCGCAAATTTGTGCGCCCAGGCAACTCCCTACTTAGCAATGACTCCCGTAAAAGTGACTTTGTTGTTAATATAAAACAGGAGGCACGAGACTGTCATTTTTAGAGCCAGAATGGTGGCCCGCTACTGCCACATGTCGGCTACGAACGGGGCTCCGCACATCGGGTCACACACCGCAGGTCGTCCCGCCCAACGGACACCAACAGATAGTTTCCACCACATAAAAAGGAAGAAAGACAGTATACATAAAGCCAGCTCCCTATGTCCCTGCATAAATAAAATTGAGCGCATCGTGAAGCGAACTGTGCGACCACTAAAATTGCGTCCTCTGCGGCGAGTGAGAAAATAGATTCGAGGGAAGTCTAGCCAATAGAACTGTACTTCACAGAGCAGGGCGCGGAAATACAAATCATTCCCCTTTACTTATTCGTTGTTTTGGTTGTGTTGGCTAGGCGGAACTCACCCATTCATCCGCCGGATCACTCCCGATCACTCCGCCATCCTTTACTATTTGGTAAATGAAAGTTTAGATATCTCTATGTGTCTTTTCGGAGATATGGTCTCCCTCTCCTCAAAAAAACAGCCCCCTGCCATAGCCCCCACCAGGGGTCCATCCCAATATTCCGGCAGCGAATCAAGATATTAATTGTCAGCTAGACCGCATTGCCAGTCGTGTTGGGGTACAATTGAACGGTGCTTGCGCAAAGGGGTGAACGTTAAGATGTTTGCATTTTTACATGCGAAAAGTAATTTTGTTTATGCCAGATTTGTTCGTATCCTTAGTAACATTTAACCATCGCGGGTGAACAAACACATGACAAGCTTCAGCAGATCACATCAGTTGCTATTGGAGCAAGTCAAAATTCCCGACTCTTATTCCGCCGTAGTGCGCTCAGCGCGCAGCTATTACTGCTGCTGCAAGTATAAGCTATTACATATCTATCGGGTGAGTAAAGAGGTAATGAGAAGGTAAAGGCTTCTGCCATGTGTTTGAGTAGGAGCTATTAGCAACTTATTACTTGCCAGTAATAATCTTTACTCCATTACTTCATTACGCCGGCTCTTTATTACGCTCGCTCTTCCAATTTGAATAGCCCCTATGATGTGTGTAACATAAATGTAAAAGTGCTAAGGATACTAATACAGGTCCCATGAAACAAGGAACATCCAATGGAGTCGAAATCACGCCTTTTGGTGGAGGTTGTCGATGTTCCAACATTGTATGTTGTGGCGAACTATATTGGAGGTCTATTTATGGCTGTGGTGACCATGGGTTAACAGGACATCCACTGGAGGTAGGTTTGTAAATGTTGAATGGATGATCCACCAATCCGGCCGAACAAATAAATAGAAGTAAAAACGTTCCGTCTTCCACTTTGCGCGCGTTAGCTAAGTTAGGTTGTGACGCGATCAGGTTAATAATAGGATTTGAGAAATTGGGATCAATTGTCCAAATATGATATCCCTCTCCCAGGCTCGCCATCTGTATTTTCTCTTAGACTACACATGAACAAATCTAGTCTGGAGAACTAAATAGACACATTCGTATAGCAGTCGAGAAAGTTCTCCAGACTAGGTTTGTTCATGTATAGTCTAAGAGAAAATACAGATGGCGAGCCTGGGCGAGGGATATCATATTAGGATAATTCTCGTTGTCGTCCATAGTCTATGCACTATATCTGATATATTTAATATTGTAACTGTAAATCCTCACTGAATAAATAATTCACCATGTAAAGATATTTGACTAACTGTGGCTCTGGACTTATTTCAAAACTCCAGCACAAAATACGCAAATTCCAGCCAGGGCAAAACACCAAAGTGGTAATTTTCCGCATAATTCATTTTTAGGCAAACCTCAGCCAAAGTAAAGCAGCAAATATCAATTAATTAACATACCTAATCATTTATTTAAAATAATTAAAGAGGAACTAAGAAGGCTAACTGTAGCAAAACAATTCTGATAGCATGTAAAAATACGGCCAAACCCCATAGCTAGAATAAGAATAGCCACCATTTGTACCTACCTTTGGAAATTGGAAGTATTGTCAACAATTGGTGTTGAAAATCATAATATTTAAACGTAAAACTACGTTAAACCTTGTAAATAGTTGTGAATTTAAAAAAAAATATAATTCAGATTGGAATCAGTAGCATTTTGTAATTGGTCCGAGTCGATAAAAAAGGTCTTTTTACCTGAACTTTTGGGATTTGGGTTTCTTCGTTCCTTGTAAGGTAGATAGTAAGAGTGCAAGTGACACTAACAAATTAATATTATGGGTAGTGGTCCAATGCGCACAAGATAATAGGGGTCTTCATTAACGGTTTATACGTGTTACATTTATACTTATCTTTATAACTTATAAGACACATAAGACGGAGCTTATATACTCTCCCTATCCCTCCCGTGTTAAATTTCGCTATAAGCTCGTATAAGCAGTAAAGAACCTCCAACCCATGTTTTACAGCTTATACATTTCGAGCTTATTGTTATAATGCGCGCGCAAGCGTACTAGACGTACTTCATGTACTAGAGCAACTCTTCCTTCAACACGAGATAAGTGAGAATGAGTTGCTTTATCAGTTCGTTGTTTGTGCGGTTGAAACTTTGACCTTGTGACAATCAACTGATTAACTACTTTACAAATTTTTTTATTAATTGACACTTCCGTTTCAAATATAGTATTTCAATTATGACAATAAGTGACTGCTGCTTTTCCAATTTTCTGAATAGTCACCGGATATAGTATCAATTATCATTTATAACTTTCTGATGTTCGTCAAGTTATAATTTATAAAGTGCATTTGGGGTCCTCATTAATTCTCTCTTATTTGCGTGTTATGCGCGTTATACAGGCCATAAGCATAAGCAATAAATATAAAGATATCAAGATAACGTTTTAAAAGTGAATTCCCCTAATATCCTTTTAGATGTTATAAGTATTAGACGGATAGGTTATAAGTACCACTAACTTATAAATATAGATAAATTCTTACTATACGGTTACCTTTACCTACATAATATATAATGCTAGGTAAATGTAATAAGAAAAAGGGAGTGAAGAATGCAGAAGGAGGCCAGCAGACCGATAGTGAATCATAGAGACAGAAGGAAATTGTTTGAGGATGAATGAAGAAGAGTGAAGTGAGTCAAAAGGAGCAAATAAATGCAGTCACTCACTCTGACGGATTGTGAGCAGAAAAAACGGTGACGAAGAGAGAAATTGAGGAGAAAGTCTGGCAGGGCAAGAAAGGCGAAGGAAGAAACTAAAAACAAACACTCCGTTCCCACTAAAAGTAGTATGAATGACAGTGCAGTGCTTGCAAGTGTAGAGTTTAAATACTGTATATATAGGTACTGTACTGTATAATATGTATATAAATGGAATAGAAAGGAACGATGCAGCACTATTCAATCCTCCATTCCAGTGCACACTACAACCATAGAAGTATTATAGACAGAAGGGAAGTGGAAGCGAAAAGGTAATTTTTGGGCAATGGATTTATCCTTTGATGTACTCGACGCTAATTGGCTAGAAGAAGTAAGACTACCACTTACGGCAACATTCAAAACCCATGGCTTTAATATGTGTGACCTTGAAATAAAATGTTTGTAGCGCATGCGTCGCGTAAGAAAAGATATGCAAATAACACAGGCGAGTTGATTATTGCCGCAACTGGTAGTCTTACTTCTTATAGCCAATAAACGTCGAGTGTACCAAAGGATAATTCAAGGGAAATAGCAGAAAGAGTGAATAACATATACAGGATTACAGCAACCATTCTATGTACAGTACAACCCAGAAACATCGACGTCATAGGAATTATACATATGTAGGTATACCCCATAAATGTTAATTTTGATTTTTTCGTTTTCAACTTTTGGTCTTTAGTAGGCAAAAAAAATTTATTGCATATTTATTTGTTTCAGACAATTTGGAGTCAATTGAGAGGATGTTATTTTTTTATTTTTTGACTTCCCCCCACTTAAAAATCCCACCCACCAAAAAATTAACACCCTCTCAATCGACTTCAAAGTGTCTGAAACGAATAAATATGCAATAATTTTTTTTGCCTATTAAAGACCAAAAGTCGAAAACTAAGAAAAAATCAAAATTAACATGTATGTATAATTCCTATGACGTCGTTGTTTCTGGGTTGTACTGTATAATAGATAGTATTATACGTTTTTTGACTACAACAGATCTCATGCATACAGTACAACCCAGAAACAAGGACGTCATAGCGCTTATACACACAACTTTCACTTACGTATATGACGTGCATAATGGGGAGGGGATCCGTCTTGTTGAAAATAAATTTGGTCAGGTTGCACTCCTAAGATGTTCAACTCATGCATCAAAAATTTTTGGAGCATCTCAAGGTAAGTATCCCCATTTACTTTCCCATGAAAAAAATACGGCCCAATTAGGGAGTTGTTCAGGACACGTTCTGTTCCCTGGGGCCTGCCATCCAATGCGGATTTTTTTGAGCCCAATACTGACAAATTTGACTGTTTACAGTTCCATTCAGGTAAAACATCAATTCATCGCTGAATAAAACTGTTTCCGAAAATTGTGGATTTTTGATAATTTTAGCCTGGACCCATGCACAAAACTCAACTCGTCTATCGTGGTCATCTTCATACAATTTTTGAAGAATGTGGAGTTTATATGGTCAAAATTTATGGGTAAATAAAATCCGTTGGGCACTTGTTCTTGAGATACCTACCTCTTGGGCAACTTTTCTTGCTGATTTTCGTCCCCGTGTTCTGGGACTTGTCAAATTTGCCACTACTTGAGCTGAATTTGCTTCGGAGGTCTCTTCGGTCTTCCTTTTGGCTTGACAAGTGAAAGGAAAGGGAAATCTTTGCCGTGCATATAAAGTGAAAGTGTATAGGTAAGCCCTATGACGTCGTTGTTTTTGGGTTGTACTGTATATATACTCATGTATGTTGTATGTATGAAAGTGTTATGTTGCTTTGCTAGGTTTAGGTTATGCACATCAGTTAGTTGGGTTGGGATAGATTCCTTTGAGCTTCACACAACACAAAAGACGCTCATCATTCCACTACAAAGAAACACTGGCTTGGAAATGATTAAACTTGTTAGATTTCTCGTTCTTATTTATTCTCTTTCTTGGCCAACAACTACGATAAACTTTTCCCCACTTTTATATTTCCTTTCCGAATCAATGTATAATCTACAGATGGACATTCATGAATCCCTTTTCGCTTTCTCTCTATCTTTACCCTCTATGTAAGTATGTATAATGTATGTATTGCATCTTCTTCATCTCGTCTGAAAGATAATCTCTCCATCCCATTCTCATATCGAAAACTATGTATTATCTATTGTAGAAATGTATAGGCATACCTCACCTGACTACCAGGATGACCATCATTCGATATTGTAATACTAAAAAGGAGGCGTCAATCAAACTTCATTATCAATATCAATGCCAAGATTAAACATTCGATTTTGTATTCATTGGAGTTACATTGCTTTTCAGTGCTTGCTTACTATTGCTTGAGTCTGAGTCATCGGCGATTATAGATTGGTAAACTGGTATACAGTGTTATTTGAATTCCTTATAACTTCAGTCAATGTTAATTACATTCCTATTCCTTCATCCTGTTTTCAATGAGACAGAAAAACCAATAAAAATCGAATGTGGCAATTTATTATCCAACACTAAATTTAATTTTTACATCAAACTTCTATTCCTACCACTGCTAGTCAAAAATATAATAACCACCAGCGCTGAGCAATAGAAAGTGGTATTGCCTAACACCACCTTAGAATTGGGTCACATTCCATAAAGTCGTCGCCTAGTAAGCTGCCAGTACAGCACACAGTAGACAAGCGAAATTATCACCATGATAAGATGATTCTCCAGCTAGCCTCCGTCCTAACTTTCTAACTACCCGAAAACCAGGTCCGTCCCGATAAAGAAGCCAGTCTATAGCTTGCTAAAGCAATAGTAACAACATCATGGTTACAGACTCATCGTGCCTACTGTCTATTACATACTGTTACTATCTGTACTAACTAAAAGACTTTGTCGCGTAGTATACACAGAGCCGATGGTGATATTACCTACACTTACAAAATGGATGATAGAAAGGTATACAAAAAGACAGAATAAACCGTTGTAAACGAATGTAACAAAGAGGGAACTTGTACTTCCTTTAGTTGAATGTACAGGTTTTCCATTATGTGGAAAATATATGAACTATAGATGTATTGTGAGAAAGTAAAATTTATTCTGGCATTGAAATCCGTTAACGCAATTTAAAAAGGTTGAACCGTTTAAAAGCTACAAAATGTGATAATCATTGACGGACGGACAGACAGACAATCCTTTCGCTTAAAGGAGACACGCTACTTAATAATAGAAAAACGTAGAATCAATATAATGAACGAAACAAATCAAAATGTAGAATTT
>JAQFYC010007618.1:0-10217 GCA_034694165.1 Tomocerus mixtus
GGATCTCACTTACTTCGTTTACAGTATTCTAACCTTTTAAAGTAGGTATCAATTGTGTACTTATTATTACTTACTACATAATAATATAGTGGAAGTATATTCTACAGCTGCAAACGAATCTCTTTCTACTCTTTCCCAACTGGGAAACGACAAGAATTTGTAAACTTAAATGTGAGATACAATTTACTGTGTAAACTTAATGATTTTGATATTCATTAATCATTAATAAAAGTAAAGATTAATTAATATAGGTATGCAGCGTATTTATCGTCTTTAGGCGAGCAATTAAATTCAATAGTATATGTATTTACAGATATTATTTGTCTTTATTGCGCTGTATTCATTTATCAGTTACATTCTTACAATATTTGAGAAATACTTAATAATTGAGTCAATTTACTATAGACGACCTGACGAAGTTTAATTTTCTAATATAGGTATGTACTACAATTTTTAATTACATAAAATATTTCTCAAGAAACACTAGTTTACAAGTTTACAGTTAGTAACTGTAGAGACTTCCCCATTATAACCAGACGCAAGTGTCGCAACATCATTCATCTCCTAAGTATTAGTATTTAGTTAGGAGAAAATTCGTAGCTGTTGGGTAAATTAATACTTAAATAGGTAATTAGTACACAGAATAGTGCAAAACTGTATACTGGAACTGCAGTCGTAAATACGTGCACAAGATGTAGTTTTTAGTGTAATGGGTTTGTAATTTCAAAACTAATTTCTTTGACTGTCATTATTAGGCACAAAAGGTGGGAAGGAAACTATCAGAGTTGCGATACAAACATCTGGGCACAACAAGGTAAGTCTACTCTCTAAATTGAAATAGGCGTAGGACCAAATTCATGGGAACCCCATTGCAAACGACGTATAATAGATGTTATTTGACATTGAGATGATGTTTGGCAAGGGCAAAGGTTACCGACCTTTAAGTCCTCTAAATACGCTGCTTAGTAATTACAAAGATCATAATAATATGTATATCACTTATCAAAATTGAATATCTTTTCCGTGAACAGAAAGAGAATGTACGGAGATCTTAAATTGATGAATAAATGAATACCAGAAAATCAAGTAGAGAAATTACATTAGGTTAGGTCTAGTAGGTACTAGAAAAGATTTTGACAAACTGGAGCAATACAGTCAACTCATGATGCAACGTTTATCTGAAAATTGCATTTCGTAACGTGGAGGTAAATATATAATATATGTGTCATAGACAATAAGACCTATCAAGCCTTAAGGCCTTACTGCTTAGTCGGTAATACACATATACAAATGCCTAGACTGTAGGTCCTTCATATGCATTTAAAATGTTAAATGAACATTTCACATAATATTGGTGCCTGAACGGGGCAGGATCTTACAACCTAGGCATTAGTACATATTTAGGTCCTAGTAAGTATTAAGGCCTTACCGTCTGATCGGAGCTACTGTGTACGACATATGTATTTCTTAGTAAACAATTGGTATATTTAGTACTTAGGTATAGGTTTTTCAGATTTTGCATCTATTATTTATTTGTTTCTATTTACATTATCTATGTATAGTAGTAGTTGTTCATCACTTTTAAATTAGCTATTTTTGCGATTTTTCTTTATTTACTTAATACGTGAAATAATTCTCTAAATATATTCTCTTTATTAATAATATATAATATTTTCTTAAAGCTATGTTTGACACTGGACAAGGTTAAACCTACACTGGGCCTGAATCCTTGCTCCTCGTGCTCTTCTCTTACAATTATTATAGCCTATCCTAAAACTTAGTCGTGCATCCTATTACGGTTTTCCGTGTACAGATATTACTTAAATATACAATGTGGTGTGGTGAAGTATCAGTATTATAATAGAACCATATTCAATATTACTCGTATAGCAGTACATTTGAATCAATTTCGTAGAGATATTGCCGAATATCCTAAATAAATCATTACAATAGGAAATATTACATACATATAAGAAGTTTATCTGAATGGTGGAAATATGAATATGAAATATGAAAGTATGGAACTTTAATACTTTCTTGCCTTAGCAAGAAGACAAGAACGGGGTAATGTGTTAATTTGCAAAGTGCTTAGCATTACGAATCGTTGTATTATATTCATGTGTAATGTTCCGTTTCAATTACCATCACACATATTACAAAACATAATACTACAGAGAAAGGAAGCTTTTATACATTCTAAGTCTAATAACTCCAAAAACTTACACAATGAACGAACTTAACTCGTAACCTAGAGAAAGTAGTTAGCTACCATAATATCTACGAATTTATCATTGATAATCGTAGAAAGAATATTTTCCTAGTTTGTAGAAGTAACAACTTGGCTAATTTGGAGACAGGTGAGACGCTATGACTTAAATAAAGTTACTTAAATTGAATTAACTCAAACACACACTATAGTAGTAAGTATAGGTATACAATTAAACTGTAACACAGCCTTACCAAAAATATATTAGTTAATACCTTACAATAACTGGGTACCTACCTAGTTATGTCTGATGGCTTTTATTATCGGAGCAATAACCTTTTAAAATTTTATAATCGGAACATTTCTCTCAATAGGTATAACATAATAAACATAATTTCTTCCAGATTGCGAACTAAAGAACTTTTCGCTAATTACAACAAAAGCCATCAAA
The DNA here is from genome assembly GCA_034694165.1 of Tomocerus mixtus. NCBI lineage: Eukaryota > Metazoa > Arthropoda > Collembola > Entomobryomorpha > Tomoceridae > Tomocerus > Tomocerus mixtus. Next base: position 2,658 of record JAQFYC010007618.1, read on the forward strand.
CTTAATTGCTTACACTATAATTATAATCCAACTATATCCTTAACAATAGTTGTATTCATTGTAGCCAGCATTGTTTATTCTGCAAACAAAATACGCTGTTTATATTATAGTAGCAGATCGTAGTAGTAAATAACAAATCTGTGTGTAAAGTAAGAATAAGCACGTACCTAGTTAGTTAACCCCTAAAGTTACCATACAAATACTAGTGTAAATATTTACTCTGAAATAAAGCCAACTAAACAAAACACGCCCCTACATTCAAGAATTATAGATTTCTCTATATCTGTGGTTCATATCATATATATATTCTAAGGGCAAATTAACTTATCTCACTTCCAATTCCAAAGGATGAATGATTTATGACTTGTGTGTGCTATTATCTGTCTAATCATCAATAATCTACATTTTAGTCCTACGAAAACAAGAAATGTTTAGCCGAAACTGTGTTTCAGCATGCAGTGAAGCCTATACACTACGGGTATGTGTATATGTGTTTCTAATGATTATTTCTAAATCTTATGATTTGTCTCCGGTGTTTGTATTTGTATGTGCATAGCTAATCGTTATAAATAGGTAACTGTTTCTATTTGTTTAACTATCCTTCCTTACATTAAAGTCTCAAGCACACATGTGGGTATCGTGTTAATTACAATCCGATACAGTTCAGTTATTTACTTTTAGAGTTAAAGTGATAGCTCTCGCCCTGTCTCGCTAGCTTTTCTATCTTAATGGTAATGCCCTTCGGCATTTGGTGTTAAAAGTTTTATTGTTATAGTATCATGTTGATTTGATGTTGATACTAAATCGAGGATCTCATTACTTTACATCCTAAATATACATAAAATGTCGTTTTAGTGTCAGTGTAGGTTTTCTCCTTTCCAGTGCCTATGTCTATGTCTCTCTTAGTGGTTTACTATTTATGGCATAGCTAAAATCGACTATGTACCTGTATTTACTAGTTGTGTAAAACTGTTGGTTATGGTATGAGTTTACATTTAATGGCAATGGCTAGCACTCAAATGAATGCTAGTATTAGTATATAATGTAATAAAATTATAATGTATAGGTAAATAATAATTAAAAGATTGTATTCTCCTCTTGTGTTAAATTTTTCATAAATATAGAACAGGGTCAGGCCAATGATCAGAGTATTGTTTAGTATAATTTCATGATGTTCTATTTCCAATAACTAATACGTAGTAAATACTAAATTTTGCAACTAAAATACCTCATGCCACTGCTGTGTTTGGAATTAATTAAGGGAAATGATGACTAGGGATTGAAAATTGGGAACTTTGTATTATATAATTGCGATAGGTAGTATGTAATAGTAACTCATTTTTTGTAAGTCAATAATAGAAAAGTTATTGATATTTTTTAGTCTAGAATTGATCTCTTCCTTGTGTACATATATGTACCTAGCAGCTAAGCTAATATTCCTACCTATGCATCTTTTATAGAAAGTCAATGCACAAACATGACTCTCTTCAGAAGGCAGCATGTAAGTAAAGAATCGACATAGTTATTGTCTGAAATATCAAGTGAATTTGCAAAATATTTCTCGCTCATCTACTATATACTCCCGTATCCACTTATTCAGCACCAAATGGCTTATTTTATACACAATATAAAGATATCTCCATATCGTGCTTAATCAGTTTATCACTATAATACGTGTCAGAAATTCGACTGAAGATTCATGGTAATAATAACAGTTTCACAGAAACTTTCGAGTGTATCTTCGTCCGTCTACAATATACATAGCACAATACAATTCGATATAGCGCAGTGTACTAGTGGAAGTACACATTACACTTCATATACACCACAAAAACTGATTAACTATCAGTAGAATCAGTATTACTAATATATAAGTTGTGGTGATCGTTGGATGATCATGTGCTGTATTACAATATAGTTATAGTACACCAAGACAAATCCAATGTCAGATGATATAATCTGATCGCTACTCAAAACGGGGAAACGCGAGATGAGAGTTACACTGTAACGCGATAACGCAACGCACTCCGAAATTGGCATTACTACTTTAAGCTACTTACTTTACTTCTACACTCTAAAACAAGTACATTATACTAATGAAACTACGAAAGCGGACAGACTTAGACTACTAAATTCTGCAAACGTATACACTTAAAAAAATCATAAAGCAGTTAAATGACATTTATATAGTAAAAAATTCATTTTCTAGTAGGTAACCTTTCTATTCTTTAAGGCGTATAAATACTACCAACTCTGAAATCAGTAGCATTTACAAAATCATTAACTTCAATTTTGGTAGGAACTCTGAACAAAGGATTTCAAACGTAAATACTTACTCAATATCAAAATAAAAAGAGACAAAGAACCATCAGGGTCTAACGTCAATGCCCTTTGGTATACATAAAAATGTCATGGAAATATTTGTAGTAGCTAATAGCTTGATGTTAATAAGTAGTACCAGTATCGTATAACTTTAGTTTAGTGTAATTGTAATAAATTGAGTCTGGTATCCTTAAATATGAATCGAGTTTCTACCAAAAATGAGGTTTAAGTTTGCCTGCAATACATTATATTAAGAGCAGTTTAGTTTAGTGTAGCGACAGATATTACAAACGACTATGCATTATGCATAGGTACTAATATGAATTGCCATACTTTTATTGTAAATTTAGTAACATTCAACAGATTTGCCTTGATAGAGTGTCTATATTGTGTATACTGCGTTGGAATTAATTGAGCGTTTACACATATTTGATATCCTATGAAATAGTAGAACAGATTCAACAAACGAGTAAATGTCTAACATATTTCTGTCTTATAGCACAGCCTATTGATTTAATTAACTTAGAAAACAACTATCGTTAAAGAATTTTACCTACATTATTAGTATTAGATAACCAATGTGATTGGTAACAGTAATCAATAAGCTACAGTTTAAAAAATCAACATCTAAATTTGAATCAGTTCTAGACTAGGCTACTCGTCTAAAATCACACTACTCTTCGTATCTACTTTGGTGTTTTCTTAAAATCATGCTGACCAATTGCGTACTTAAAAAATTCATACACAGACCAGCAAATCGCAGTTGACGGCATCTGGTACATCACTCGGGCAGACATCCCCTGTAAAATAAGACGAATACGTTTTAACTATAATGTAATGGACAACATGAAACGAATGTGCTTGCTGTGCAGGCATGCAAACAAGGAGTCGATAGTTTATGCATAAAAGATTTCTACTTCTAATAAAAAATGCATACCTGAAAATATCCGCGGATTCCAGCTAAGCGATACACCGTTGTAAATGTAAAAAGAAGCCCTCTAATTTGAGATTGTCCAAGGGACTTAACCACAGTCGTCTCTTGAGTATTCAAGAGAGTTTTGCACACATCCAGTGGAGTTGTAATGGCAGATGCTAAACCACCAGCAATTGCTCCTGATATCATATGGGCCTTTGGATTGTACACTTTCTCCTGAAAACCAAATTATTCACAAATTTGATTAGGTTTGCAAGTTATTTGTTAATGTACGTAGGCAGGCTTACTCTATAGACATTCTAAGCTTGATTAGACAATAATACAGTTATTGACAAAGACTAAAAACCTAGACATAGACTTCAACTCTACACCGTTAATACTTTATTTTTAAGCAGTTGTTGTATCAATAATTCTTCTAACAGGGAAAATTGCATTATTAGGAAATGAAATTATGATTTCAAATTAAAGCAACGTAGATGGTAAAAACTTACCTTGTTAGTGGTCCTTTGCATGAACTCGTAAACCATAAAATGAATACTCTGGAAAGGAATGTTCATAAAGAGTTGAGTAGAATAGGACCGGTAGAAGGCTCGGTACCCTTCTGATTGATAAGTCTTATTGACACATTCCCAGCAAGTTTTGTAAGCACTGTTGTACATCTGCATGCGCTGCTTCACAACTGAAAACAAAACAAAAATATAATCCATTATAACACCAATATTGTATTTATAGAGAGCAGATTCTGCTGACTATTATACTGTATGAACTACTTACGATTAGTATAACTATATAAATATGGTGTTACATGAATGCTGAACTTGTAAGAATTAACATTATTAATGGATTTTAATATACATACAGACATTGAACAATCTGCGAACACAAAATTTGCATGGAACATCATCATCGCTATGCAAGATGCAACTGTTGCATTATTATACACACATTTCTCAGTCTTTCATGGCGTGCATATACCTAGTACCTATTTTCACATTTACCTTAAAATGGTAATCGGTAAATAAATACTGCCTTGTATGTTCATCGAGTCCCAAATTGTATAAAATATAAATACCGAACGTAACAGGATATCCTGGTCTCATTACGTCACTAAAGACAAAGATAAGCTACTACATTCTATTAGAATCACGTTTATATGCAAATGTGCGTTAAAAATAACGAATAAGCTTAAAATGAATGAGGCATTTCAACTGTCAACTAGTATTTGAGACTTGTGACCTGCCCGACCACAAATATTAATAACCGCGCGGAAGAGAAAATGTAGACTTGAAGTTTAAAGGTCAAAAGCTGACGTGTTGGAATTCATGCACTGGCATAATTTTACTCTATCTCTTGGTTGTCCCACCCACAATGACATTGACGTAAAACAAGTTAACAGTGTATTTCATAGGCGGTTTTACCCGTGTACCTACCGCAACAACAAAATCATAGATTTACTCACTGTAAAAGCCGAAAGAGAAAGATAACACAAAAGTACGTGGGTACGACATTAATGTTTTCAATTCAATATACGTAGGAGCCTATCTATAGCTAGTTATAGTGTATGCGATTTCTGTAGTTAGTTTACACACAGTGAAAGCACAGTAAAATATTCCTGTTTAACTTTGGTTTAACATTTCGACGAGATGTTCTTATTGTAAATTGGATTGGAGGTTGCCATATTTGCCTTCACATCTTATTTTCCATATTGTGATCGTATTCTCAATTGATAATAGCATAATTAATGTTTTAAATTCTGCAAGCACCCATTTAATCAATAGTTCTCATGTAAACAGTATTGTTAATTTAATTTTGACATAATATATGTTTTCACTATGTCATGCGCCAGCTAAACAGAGTTTCGTCTAATAAGTTAGAATAGAATGAAACTACTTTTTAGGCACAAGAATATAACGTAAGAATATTTTACTTCTACCACCATACACCCATTCCATCATATTTTCAATTCTACACGTTGTAAAAAGCAATTTCTTCCCATGTTGCTGCTATTTGACGTTAAATATGCTATTAGATATTGGAGTTTGCAGGAAAGAGAATATTATAACCAAACAACAACAAAATGGCACATAAGCAACATAATTAAATTAAAACTTTGCAAGGAGGAAGGCCGCTAAGAGCTAAAGCGAGCAATTTTCGCAAAATTAGCAGCATACATTTTATCTTCTTATAAGTCATGCTTCTAATATTTCACCAAAGTTTATTACCTACCTAATACTATTTTACCTTTGAAGAAAAAAGCTAAAAAGGGACAGAAAGCCTTTAAGATATAAGTCTCAAGTCTGATTGCAAAAATATCTAATCTCGGTCTCGGTGACATGCCTCATAGATAGAAGTTAGAGGCTGGGGCACCGTGAGATAATAGGCTGTCCTGTCCTGTCTGCAAACATACCACTGAGGAATAATAATAATTTTAGTGTTCTGACTCTCGTTCTGACATTCATACTTTATCACTATAATGATCACGAGGAAGGACGGTAGTGTATCAACTTTTATCCACCAAGAATACCAAACGTTATTGCATCTAGTAAAATTACTCTTTAACTATAAAATAATATAATATAATGAAACTGTTTCAAATTACAATAAGAACAATAATGCTCTCATAATGTGAGCATTCAGCGCTATTAAACCAGATGAAATAAAGTTTAGTGGTCATTAACCATAAAAGTTAGGAATGGTACCTGGAAATGAAATTGAGCTATAAAACAAAGCAAACACAAACGATGACACGAGGGAGGTTAATTATATGTGTTGCAAATACAAGTTACAGTAAAGCCTACTGTACTGCGGAAGATCGGATAAGATGAAGACTAGACTAGATACTAGATTATTTTGGACAATATCAAACGGCAGGAGCCGCAACGGTAAACAGTTGTAATTCAACTCATTATTAACTGTAAACCATATCTTTCTGGAAACTAGAGGAATACTTTCACTCATTAATTATCAGCGAGCTAGGTTATTATAGATGCTTCAACTTGCACTACATTATGAAAACTAATTATACTACATAATATGAATATAACTTCACACTGTACTGTACAAGAACCACACCTTCAAATTAACTCAAACACGCATTTAATATCTCATCGAATACTTAAAAATAGAAATCCCTTGTAACAGTAACGTAGAGTAATTTACTTATTGTAAGCTAATTAGTAAATACCTATGTACTACGCTCCAGATATTTAAAAAATATTTACTGTTCACTTCACGTTATGAGTATACTGCATATATGTAGCTATTACGAATATATACCAAGCAAGCAAATAAATACCGCAGTAGCTTTAGTTATCATTATCATAATAATCGGAATTTTAAGGTAAAAATTTGAAAATTCCCTGTTACTTTATTAAATATATTCTAAGCTTTTTAAATTCGGTTCGGGGAATATTGCGCTATGTCACTGTTAATGTACGAATGAAGTTTGGTTCTATCTTTTATAGTTTTTGTCTTATCTATTAAGGATTATTTAACATTATGACTTTTAAAATAGAAGACAAAGACAGCTACTTGTTACTTCATCTGTTGAAGTGTTTGTTTCTGTATAAACTCCGTCAGTGCCTAAACCTTATTTATGAAGAAGAAAAGTTTATGTGCGTACCTATTAAGTTTCATGTGCCAAACAATAAATGTTGCCATGCAAAAGGCATTCTTACCAGTAGAAAAATGAAATAGCACTTTAATAGTAAGTTACAACCTTAAAGAATTATGTCCCATAGAATCCGTAAACATATACACCAATATTTACATAAAAATATCAATTTTCATAAAAATGGGTGCATGCAAATGTTTGCATTTTATATATACAATTACGTCTTCGCTTAAAAGCTGTCTGAAAGTCTGGCGTATTCTATTGGGAAATTGAGATGCAGCCAAAGTATTTGATAGTAAAGGACATAGGTCGGCATAATAAATTTAATGGCAAAAAATTTACACATGTGAAAACCGCAGGTTACAACTACAACCATTCATTCTGAAGCTAGAGCAAACCGAAACAATAAAACATGCAGCTTTATCATACCTACTTGCAGATATATATATATATTGACATTCCGGACCAGAGATATGTATATAGAGATAGGAGGTTTGAGCATAAAGATAATTTTTGGAGTACTCGTTTTTCCTTGAATTATCCTTCGGCATGGAACAGAAAACCTACCACTTGCCGAAAATTCTCCACCAATTTTTATTTTATAGCATATTGCCGTATACTCTTTGAATAAGCCCGCAACGGGTAGGTTTTTGCAGATTGCGCCAAGGATAATTCAAGGAAAATAGCTGAA
>JAQFYC010007619.1:0-10216 GCA_034694165.1 Tomocerus mixtus
TTCTTGTAGATCCCATTATAATTAAAGGTGGGTTTAACGTTTTGTTAAAATGGCAACAACCATGCCAATTCATTTGATGCATTATTTTGTACTTTGAGAAAAACAAATGTGGAATAATAAGTAAAAAATAGAGTTTTAGTTGTTAATTAAGACTTATTTACTTAATTAGTAAGTGAATGGTATGCAGAACATGTAGCTGCACAGAGGTAGCCGTTATTGGAATGGTTTGTACATAACATTAATTTGTTATAGGTATTTATGTAATAAAGAAAAGCAGTTGTAGTGACTTATTGGGACTAAGAAACTTAACATGGCACTTAAAATACATATTCCTGCTATAAACTTTGTGGAATTGAAAACAGTTTACTGTGCGACAGCTATAGTTCGAGTTGCTGAAATAACCCCCACAGCAAAATAATGTTTTGGGTTAAGTAGAACATACGACACATTGTGTATTTAGTATTTGTATCGGTGGATGGTTACTTATTTATTGTTATATTTGTATACGTATATCTTGCGTTGATACGTGTAATTAATACTATAGTAATTAAAAGCTGAAGCATATAGAATTGTGTTGGTATTTAGGTATGTAATTTTATTAGATGGATCTAAACAATAAAATAGAATGCATAGCTGATTGTAAGAAGCAGTTAGTTTGTTTGGTTGTACATATATTTAGGGATGCGGTGACAGTAGTGATGATCGTGGAGAGTGGAGGTAGACTTGTACTGTGGAGAAGAGGTCTCGGGAATATGTATGTAGCAGAATACATAGGTAGTAAAGTTGGTATGGTGTCCCTGTTTTTGGAGGGTCTGAAGTCTGAATTCTGAATTCTGAAGGACTGAAGAAAAGTCGAGAGGAATGTTGTAAGGAAAAGTTAAGGAAGAGCGGAGGGGAGGTGAGAGGAGTATGGGAATAATAATGTCGAATGTGAGTTTGAGAATTTGTCCATATATCTCGACACAAATTAACTCCTTGGGTACAGAGTCGTTGTGGCCATTGAATAATGTTCATTTATGCCCACATAAATTTCCTCTTATTAGCAAATTGCAAATGCCTTTTCCTTTGGATGTTGTTTGGTGTGAGGATCTTTGCAGGCGGCAACGGCAACTAGTTCTCTCTTCCCTTCTCACTATGGAGGACTAGTAGTACTAAATGCATGTCATACACTACATTAGATTATTTTAGATGCTTTCCTCTGTGTGCTGTGCTTTGTGCTATGCTATGTATAGTATTTATTTGGTTTCTTCTAATCTAACTGCTGCTACTCCTGAGGAAATGAACTATGCACTCTGCTGCTACTTTGTAGGTATTTAATAGTAGTGGGTTTTGGATTATACATAAATACATAGAATTGTACATGAAGTATTTATGTATTGCATTTTATGGTGTAGGTGAGTGGGTAGCTGAAGTAGCTACAAAATACTGAACTCAAATACTCACTTGACTTGTAAGTATTTGGGGAAAAGGAGCAAAAGTGAACTATGTGTGTATTGTATGGTAGAGCTTGGTTGGAGAAAGTCAGTGAACAAGGATAATAATATCTGACAATGGGAGAAGTAGTTGTTCCAGAGAAAGTATTAGGAATTAATACCTACATAGCTAAGGTGGGAGAATGAAATACAGAATGGTGTGTAGTTTAGTTCGACTAAGGCCAAGGCTATATAATACATACCTATAGTTCACGGGAAAGTATAATAAGTATAATAACGTTACAGGAATAAACTGAATAAAGATTGTTCTGTATTAATTGTGCGAGTTTACACTTTAGTAGAGTGTATATAAGGTTGAGAGCAGAAGTATTTAGTTTAGGTAGCTTACTTAGTTACTTACATAGTTTACACTACTGTTATGTAGTCTGTAGTGTATTGTAGTGTATTGTAGTTCTATAAAGTAAACTAAGAGAAGAGTGAGCATCCAGCGTTTCTCCTTGCACTTCCTTATTCTTCCATAAATATCCCACTCCCTTCCTTCTCTCTCTCTTTGTTGTAATGCATAAATATGTCCCAACTTTACCAATAAGTCCCATTACAACCATTCTCAAGCACCGACATCCGACATCAGAATACATGATTTACGTTGTTCCTGCAAAATCCAAGACGGGCTCCGCTCTATTTTCACTATTTTCACAGCCGCAGCAAGCGCAGTGTTAGTAGTTAGTTAGTATTTGTTTCCCTGTGTATGCGGTCCCACTCCTTCCTTCAACATTACTTCCCCAGTTTACTCCTCACGATTGCTAATAAGATGGGAATGACTGTTCTGTTTTGTTACCTATTTATATATTCCATAGAAATGTGAAACACAATAGATAGAGAGGGATACGATTATAGGATACCTGCCTCCTTCGAGGTGAAAATTGGATAGGATTCCGAATGTTCACTTTCACTTCTGTTCTTTGGAGAATGCAGAATAGAAACAAACAGGAACCAAGACCAAAACCCACTTACTTTCCTTCATCTGTTACTCCAGCTTGTGTAGGAGACTGTAAAGACATTGTTATTACTAATAATGTTAAATCTCTTTCATAAACCTGCTAATAATGTTCCCTCATTGGAACTAAATGCTAACTTCAAATAGATCGGGAGATCCTAATGCTATGTGTATACATACACCTACATACCTTAACAAATACACTATACTTTGTTTCTAGATGTAAACTTTCTCCTTCACTTTATTAGGAAAGGAAGAAAGTTTAACATTCACTTGCACAATGCAATACAACACAACAAGAGCAATGCAATGGTAGTTCCAGCACCAGATACAATCCACTTAATTGTTGAAATGATAGGCAAATCAGGAAATTTGGAGTTGGAAATCAACTGCTTATTTTATTGCAACATCTTTTATGCGTGTTTTGTGTATTTCTTTCACTTTCAATAGAGCCACGTTGTCAAACCCCGAGTCACTTCGTGTGGTCAGAATATAATACGTTCTTGGATGTAAATTCTCTACAAAATCTGAATTTATTCTTTGCAAACTATAAAGCGGCACATCTTGATTTTTTTTTGATTTTTGACCATCTTTATTTCTATAGATGCTGATTGTTTAGTTTGTCATTTCATTAATTTACACATCTAGTATGTACTATGTATGTAAATAAGTGTTCTACTCCACTTGCAGGCTTAACTAATGAAAGCTGTAAAAGAATAAATTCAGACGTACACAACTATAATTGGTCGAAACTATTGTAGACACTTGTATTTTATTCAGCTGTACTTTTACTTCATATAGTATACGTTGGAATGGTTTTTATTCTTTGGAGAATATAGTAATTAGTTACAGATGTAACATTAATGTCGCAAAACGGTGTTGTATATTTACCTACATATTATATCTATAAATGAATATCTATAAATATTTATTCAAAAGTGTCAGAAAGCCTTTAGTCCAGCTAGTCATGTGATATATAGGTATTTAGAAATATGTCAGTCGATAAGACACCCTTTTTTAAAGCTTTAAGAGGGGTAGCCCATTGGCACATTCCAGATGGTGTATTGGAGTATGAAAATAATAGTATGCAATAACTGCTCCCGAAATGCATCATATAAAAGGATCAGTTATACTATTGTGTTTTATATGCAGTCTGTTCTAATAACAATTGTGAGGTCCCAAGAATATTAGAAACATTGAGAAAAATCATGCAATTTTTTACACTTAATGAAAAGCCATTAGATGACGGCCGGAGTTTTCCCATGCCCCTTTCTGTAATAAATACACTTCCTCATTTATTCCCCTTTTCGAGAAACACACCGCAGGATTATATAATCATATATGCGGAATGAAAAATAATCATAAATCGACTCACTGTTCTCTCGCTTTCTCTTTTACCGTTCCCTCGTTCCAGATACAGCTTTTATCGATTAAATGATAGTTTCTTCATCTATTCATTCTACCCCTAAAAGTCCTTTAGGTATTATTATCTTTGCACACAAAGTTTTTCTTTCTTCAATATGCTGATTGTAATATTTCACTCTATAAAATTGTGTTGCTCATTTCTCCAATGAAGCACTTTTATTATCCAATGCCATACAACGGTAATGGAACATTACTCTGCGTATCTCAACTCCCTTATTTTAGCAATAAACAATGTGGGGAAGAAGCTTTGTTCCGAATGTAGACCTTCCATTCGTATTTCTGTTAAAGATGATGAAACCCACTATATAAACAGCCAATAAGTAATGCAATATAAAATTTGAAAATTTCTTTTCTATACAGGAATGGAGATTAAATGAGCCGTTAACTTTCGAAGTCACCTCGTTGACTGTGAGAAGTTGCATGGGAATCCACTGTCTGTTATGGGGACCCAAAGGTGTTGCTATAGTTCATCTTCCTACTGTTGCTTTCCAAAAGGACGCACTGAGAGCTCCGTAAGAATATTTAATTGACATTTCTAGATGCTTTTAAATATTATCTTATGAAATAATATGCGAATATTCATTTGCTTGTTCACAGATGTACAATTTTAGGTGAAAAAATTCATGTCGATTGTTCAAGACTGAAAGTTGTGCAAGCCAAAATGGCTTTGGATGATATGAAAAAAGTCGTTGTTGTTCTTTACAACGATAGATATTTACGGTGAGTGATATTTTAACATTAGGTTCTGTCTTGTGTTTCTTTATTAAAATATTTATTTCTAAAGCAATTAAGTATACTACAGATCAGATCACTATCATTGTCACATATTTTCTAACTGTTACAGTGTACATGACGCCACAACTGGGGAAGTGCTTGTAGTATTATGTGCAACCATACCGAATCATGTACCTTTGGACACTGATGACTATGGTTCTCCTACTATAATTCCTGTCGACTTTGATTTCGGTCCCTGTTTGCCAAAATCACAATTCTGGACTGTATTTGTCCTGCGAGCATCTGGCGGAGTACAAAGTATGTTTGTGCGCATATTAACCAAAACAAAGAAGTAAGTCAAACTATTTTGTTAATTAAAATACATAGTAATTGATTGGAAAAGATTTTTGAAAATAAAATTTTAATTCTATTTTTTTACAGGTGCATTACTGAGGTTCACAAAGTCATTGATAACACAAATGGTATGGCTGACTCCTATGCTGGTGAATTAGCTGCGACTATTTTGTGTACATCACAAATTCCCACTGCAATTATCATTGCTACCAATGCGGGGAATATCCATCACTCGGTGCTTTTCCCTTTGTTTGTAAGTATTTTAGTACCGGTCTATACATTTTTATCATTTTGTCAGTAAATATATTTGCAAATGTAGTACAAATCTAATTGTAGTTAAGTTAGAAATTAGTCTTATAATGTCCCCATTTTGATAAATAGGATGGATTGGCTAGTTCACTTCCACCAAAATACACTGGCGGTGGTGACTCGGTGACCGACGACGAAAAATTGTACAATGTGGAGAATAAAATGTTAAGAGATGAAATGGTTCTATATGTCCAGGAGACCGTGGTGATTAAGCCGCCAGACAAAAGCGAAATAAAATATCTCAAGCTTATTCCAGACCCACTGTTTCAACAAAGGTTTGTTAATTGTACCGTTAATATCACATAAACCGTAATTGTAAATACATTAGGTATTTAAATTGTGTTACTTGCAAAATGTACCATATTATGTTTAGTAATATAAAGAATCTCAAAGTGAGGTGGTAGTACACTGTGACACGCTACCTTTTTACGCCTATAAAGGGCATACTTCTAGAGCAATGGGACAAAACCTGAAGTAAGCTATTTGTAGAGAATCTCTCAGCAAATGGAGGTGCCAAATTTCATAATCGGTTAACATTTAGAGGGTCAAAAGTTTGATCTCCTAAAAAAGTCACAAAATACCAGCAAAAGTCCATGTTTTTGAATTTCTCGATATATCCTGGCCACAAAAAATTTTATTTCGCAAAACCGTAAGTTTTATTGGAGATTTTTCCACCAAATATCATCAAAATCAAAAATGAAAAATAATTTCACTTTTTCAAAATTGAGGAAAAGTGGTAGAAATTGCAGATGAACTTCAGAAAGGTAGTGTGTCACTGTGTAGATGTAACATTCATGTATGAATGAGTTGGAGACTTTCTTTGGAGATGCAGTTTTATTTGATCTCTTTGGGAAAATTAAATGATGGACGGATCTGCGTGCCACATTTTTTATATACGTATTTTAAATGGCATTTGATTTGTCACAGTTTATGGAACTTTTATATATTTGATGATCATATATATTTTTAAAACTTATATGTCACTTAATTGTATTCTAATATTACCATATTTAAAAAGAGGTTTTCAATACTTTGAATACTCTATTTGACTGCTGCATCTGTCATTCATATTACCTATTCAATGTACTACATGTAATTGTTCTTATTTTTGCAGATATATTTGCGTTTACGATTATGGGGCTCAGCTGATTACCGTTAAATTTGCAGATGAGATTGTAAAATTTATGGAAGATCGATTTTTGAATGCAGCCAATTTTTCTGAGTCTACAGTTAGACATTTAATATGTTGGAAATTTTCTAACGGAACTCTACCAACGAAATGTTTGCAAGGATGCTCATTTTCCGACTCGATGCCTCAGACCTTACTTTTTGTTCTCGGAGATGGTTCGCAGGTGTAATTTTAATTGTATTGATGAAGTTTGTTCATTTAATAGATTTCTAAGTTAACATTTTTATATTTAAATATTATATTTAATAAATTACGAGCTAGTGTGTGCTCATTTTGGCTTAGCCAAAACCGCGTATTATAGGACTAAACTAAACTATTAATTTAGGTGCTTACATATGGATTACCGGACCCTGTTGAATACTATTATGCTCTCCGCACAATGGATCCTCCAGAAAACCTGATCTCTAATTCAAATCCTGCTCGGCATATTGGCGGCTATGAAAATGTGATCGAAACGTGTAAAGATTTGATTCATCAATCCTCGGTTCCTCCACTCATTTTCGGGGACCAAACTTTTAAGGTACCGATATACAGTATTTCCGAAAGACTGTGTATTTGGCTGCTAAAAATCAAGCTGGATTTCACAATTCAGTAACTTAAACTTAAGGTCAAATAATTCGTGTATTACAGGGAAAGGAACTTCGAAATATGATGACGAAATGCATAACATTAGCGATGGAACATATACAGCATTTAAATGAAGCGTCCGCCTATTTATCATTGTTTGCGAAGTCGTTGGAATCCAGAGCCAAGGAAACGGAACGTTGTGTTCAAAGGGTTCTTGCTGACAAAAATCAGTTAAAAGTATGTTCATAATTTAATACTATTAATTCAATTGCATTTCCGAAATTTTAATGAAATTTTATTTTTGCATTTCAGACACGAGCCGAAATTTTGGCGGAAAAATATGAAGAACGTTTGGAAACTGATGAGATATTTCAAAAAAGACTTGAAAATGTATTACTCCACCTGTGCCGAGCTAACCCTATTTTAACAGACAAAGAAAAACATTGGTTAAAATGTTTTGAAGCAATTGAAAATGACAATTGCGATCTTAGAACTCTTGTGGAAGGATTGAAAAGTAAAATGTCAATTAAAGACAATTATAGTAAAAAGCCTACATTTGAATCACGACTGACGCCCAATCAACTCCACCAGATTAAAATTGAAACTGCAAATCAGTACGTACAGATTAATGAAATTAATCCATTAATATATTTCTCAAGCTAATTATCCTATTACTCGTTTATATACCCATAATGCTAACCTTTTTCTTACAGACACGAAGTATTGGCCCAACTGATGAAAAATGTTCGCCATGCAGTTAGCTACGCGTACTGGAAAACGGAGTATGCTAGCAACAGTTCTACTTAGTCGTTTGCAGGCTTTTTAATGAAATTCTCAATTAAATATTTATTATGATGTATGATGTTAAACTATTATGATTGATTATTATGACAAATAAAATAATTTTTTAAGAACAGATTAAAGAGATGTCTAGCTCAAGTTGTCTTTAGCGGTTCTGCTCACTTAACAAACTATATACAATGCTATACTAGATTTCACATCTCATTCGTATAAAATTGCTAATTAGATAGAATTATTAGAGTAAGTAATTAGCTGACAACATGATGGGTATTATAAACCTTTTCAAAAACCGGTGTACCCAAGTAGTTGAACTTAATATTGTCATTACTGTACCAGTCGTATTGATGGAAATAGTTTAAATAGTAAAACTTATTTAATATTTTTGGCTCTTCATATTACCACATCATTACTAATGAATATAAACAGTAATAAAATTTCTTTAAAGCTGTCGAAAAAGTTACGTAGGTATTGTACGATAATTGTAATTGTAATTGTAATCGTGGACATCATATTATATCCTGCAATAATAACCTGTAGGAAACTAATAGGAGGGAGTTCGTTAGAAAATTGCGGCGGCATCTTCATATTCCAGCACTAAAATATTCTGCATGAAAACTGAGTGTGTAGTATTGAAACGAAAGTTACTTATTTAAATTGTTACCTTTAGTTATTTGAGAAAAGTTTTGCAATTTCCTAAAGCATTCCGTTAATGAGTAGTATTTAAAGGATGTTTAAGCACATCTTAAAACTTCACGTTATTAGAAAAGCAGCGCAAGTAAACAGGTACCAGAAATTAATTCAATTTTTCAGAATATTGTCACGCAATTTCTTTGAAATGCCTAATGTTAGTAACCTCACCTAATGTTGAAACGCTCATGGGAGTAAAGTAGGGACATTGTTTGTGGTACATTTATTGTATTTTTGTATTAGTTTTAGTTCTTCCGGGATAATATGTTCCTTCCCAAAAATATACACTCGCACGGGTGATGGAGGTACCTCAGCAGTTTTCACTGGAGAAAGGCGACCAAAAGATGATGCAGTTTTTGAGGCATTAGGAACAACGGATGAGCTTTCGTCCAATTTAGCAATTGCTGTCGAATTTGCCAAAGATGCTGGTCACCCGTATGTTGACAGAATTCGTCGAATTCAGTGCATTCTGCAAGTAGGATTTGAACTGCCAAATGTTTCATGAAACTTAATTGTAAATGACAGAATACGTTAAACTCAATGTATACTTCCATAAATATATGATTGTTTTCTTATTTATATTACACTTTAGGACGTATCGTCATTAGTGGCCACACCTAAATCCACCGCTCGTGATTCCCATCTATCAAAAGTAGAGTTTTCTGAACATTATGCAAAGGAACTTGAAGAATGGATTGATGAATACTCGGCTGAGTTACCTGAACTTAAAAATTTCATTTTGCCAGTAAGTTAAATCCATTCTGCATTGCCTAACTGAACCTATGTGCACTTTGCATTTATTAAAGATAAATAATTTTTGTACTAGGGTGGAGGGAAAGCAAGCTCAGCCCTTCATATATCCAGAACTGTTTGTAGACGAGCAGAAAGACGTGTTGCTCCCTTGGTACACAATGGAGAAACAGACAAATTGGCATTGACATATTTAAATAGGTAAATAATAATACCTAGTTGTTAAAATATTAATAAAGCCACCAGGAAAATGTGGCAACCCGGCAACCAGGTTTTGGGAAATCTGGCTAAACTTGGAAATGAGAAAATATTAATTTTTTCGCCCTTTAACCAAATGGAGACAGTGGACTTCAGTGGAGTAAGCAGAAAGTAGGGGCGCGGGTATCGGGGAAAGTCTGCTGTCTAGTTTTTTGGAAAACAAAGTTATCCTGATGTCTATACAATTGGGGGCTAGCCATAAATTACTACAAAAAGAGCAGTTTGGGTAAACACATGCCGAATTGCTAAAATATAAAGTTAAGTTAAATGAATTGCTTTTTCCAGACTTTCAGATTTCTTGTTTACTGTTGCGAGATACGCTGCTTACTTGGACAAGCAAGAGGAAGCGATTTATGTACGACCCAACAAATCGAAGAAGTGAGTCCTCTACCAACATAATAAATCTGACAAGACCAGAGTTCAAAGAAATTATTCTGAGTTTGCAATTTTAAAATTAGGACTAAGGACTACCTTATATAATAGAATATGTATCCATATCTAAGAAAATTATATTTTAATGCGGAATAAAATATCGGCAAACTGAAATTATATAAATAATCAATAGCTTTATTTATATTCAATGAACCTCCTAAAGAATTGCAAGTAGTAATTTGAATTTGACTGTACAGTGAAGTGCGTGCGGTGCGTGTAAGTAAGTAAGTAAGTAAGTTTTATTAAATTGTCAAAAAGGCACAATTGTAAACAACGATTACAATATCAGTTAACATATAT
>JAQFYC010007620.1:0-10213 GCA_034694165.1 Tomocerus mixtus
TTAGATAAAATATTTGTACAATAAAATGTATAGTACTGTAAGGAATCCAATAGCAAATACACTCTACATTATATTGGAATCCCTCATTTGATTTTTTATGAGATTTGGCTGAAACTCTGCAACACGTATGGAGATATAGCATATTTATTATAGAATATAAACTTATCTATAATATAGTGATACAGATATTGTATAAAGTAGATTAGATCTGTCGTCTGCTTTTAGTTGATACTTTGATACAGATAACAGCGTCAAGCGATACTGTTCATCTTTGTTGATAATCTGGTTCGAACTTTCGAGAAACATGTTCCCTACTTGTTTTGTAAGTGTAAATCCTACATAGTAGCCGTTTTATTTGCTCTGCTCTGCTTTTACTATTATTTATCTACCTAATACACTATGCTATACATATATAGAGAATTTCTTATACAGGTATAGAATGTTTTTGTATTTTTATGTATAGCTAATGCATTAGCAAACAAATCGTAAACTTATAGTATGTATGTATATGTATATTGGAAATGATTGTGAGAACAGTTGCTGAATTGAATTTTGCTAACATGACAAGCCAGACCAGAAGAGACCAGACCAGGAGAGTCTCATTACTTTATTACATGACGCATTATATTATATATGTATAGATATAGGAGTAAATATGATAGGATAAGGATAAGCTGTTTAACAATAGGAAGGAACAAAGTCATTTAGATTCCCTGGATTATTTACTACTGTACTGTACAGTAGAGGTGAGAGAGTCAAGCGAAATTACGTTTACACTTTATTATTTGCAATACAGATACTTGGGCTATAAAATAATATTTTTCGACTTTAGTTAAGTTTACATTGGTACATAGACCAACCTTGCAATTTTATGGGTGTACTTTGTACTCTGTGTTAATATAATATGTATCTGTATTTGCATTGTGCCTTATATTTTATATTTTGTCAGTGGATTTTGGAATCCCTATGGGTATCAATCAAGCAAAATCAAGCTGGGATATACAATTCCCTTATAGAGGCGCCTTTATGTACTTAAGTTCGCAAAAAATGTACAATTTAGTCTATAAAACAATTTTGCACATATTTACGTACACTATAGTATAGATGTCTATATAAATGTCTTATAAGGACAATGAAGATATAAGGCGCCGGACAAGATTCAAAAGAAGATGATATTTATTGCTAGCAAAAGTAAACTAAAGCAAAGCAATAAAGGAGCAATGAAATACAAAGAAGATGAAGATAAACAATCAATCCAATCCTTTATTGTAGAAGTGTTAAAAACTTGACGGACTATTTAATACTTAGACATAAGATGATCTAGTACAATAAAATACTATGCACATACACACTTTTGCTACTTAAAGAATAAAACTACAAGTAAAACAAGTAGAAGTAGCTGCAACGGATTTTTCCGTTTGAATTTTACAAGATAACGTCTTTAGTACATGGACTTAGATATAGATACTTAAACTCTACTTGATTTACTTTAACTGTATTGTATTCTAGATCACGAAATTGAAAGCTTTGAATATTTTTGTGCTCCGATTTGAATTTACTTGAGTTGAGTTGACTGACAAGACTAGTTGAGTTGAGTTGCGAATTGAATGAGCTTTAGAGTTAATTAATGTCTCAATGGATGTAGTAAATTACGAATTCATAGATAAGGGAACTAAAACTGTAACTTTTATAACAATATATTAACTCTGTAATCTATTTTACACTTAAATATATCAAATGTACATAAGTGTGGAAGTACAATAGCTACTTAATGCATAATAGAAGATAATTTAACATACATTAACATGCGTAACACAATATATCATATAGATTGTGCAATATTCTTAAGAATAAAAATAATGGAGACGTGTTGATGTGATGTGCCCTTAAGACATTGAATGAATGAATGTATGAATGAATGAATTAAATTAGACATTAACCTATGTACCTATACTGTAGAACAATGGTACAGTGTAGTTAAAACTGTCAACTGCTAGTTATCCCATTATAATAAATATATTAACTATTTTTTCACATAATATTCAGTCTGTATCAAAGAAATCTAATTAGTATGTAATACAAGTAATATTAACAGGATAAGCATTTTAAAAAAGCTGGTAGGTTAAATAAACAATTAATGTATTAAATTACCATTAAATCGCAAAGAAAATATTTAATTCATTATTTATGTATAATTTAATCAGTAATGTTAATGTTTCTTTCATTTATTTTCTCAGGACAGTTTACCATTTACCAGACCACCAACTGGGGAAATGCTGCTTTGCAAGTGTCATGTTTAGTTACCGGGAATTTTTTTAAATTTTCTTCAGAAATTATGTACTTAGGCAGATAAGTACTTCCTAGGTTTCATTTGACTGATGTGATGTGATGTGATCGTGAGTAAAGTCAAGAAATAAAAAATGATCTACATTCCAAGATACGAAGGAACATTCATTACTCACATCACATCACATCAACTTCATTTCATCAACTTGATATAATAGTAAGTAAGAGAATAATATGAATTAGAGATTGACAGACAGGACAGGACAGGATAAGACAGAAAAGAACGGGAATGCTACTCACTTACATACACTTACTCTATTTTTTATGTCTCTTTCTTTATGCTACGGTTCTTATACATAACAATGTCACTTTATAGATAAGGATGATAAGGATAGCCAACTAGACAATATATATCAGTTTAGAAGATCACAATAGAGAAATCAACTTACAATATTACATATTATAGTGAAATCTTAATCTTAAATAATATATACCATAAGTATTGTAATATTATTATGCATGTGATGTGTGTATTGTGTATATTGTAATATCTTCTATAAAGTATGTGTAATTAGATTCTTATAAAATAATCTGGATTAAATAAGTCTTATGCATGCGGATTGAATTCTTAATTAATTTATTTAGTAAGTAAAGCAGCACCTGGTCTGGTCTATTTGTCTTTGTCTTTGTAGTTTCATTCATTCTAAGCGCATACATTCCTAAAGACTTAAACAAGAGTATCATGTTCAATTTTTAATTACAAAAGAATACTATACACTGTACATATAGGAAAATCTCTGTTATTTATTTATATAGTAATTATTTAGTATATAATGTAATATGTAAGTAGGGAAATTAAAACCTCTAGCAATGTGTCACGTCCACATCCACAATTTCATGTCAGTCTAATGGAATATTGCCAAACTGAACGTACGGACATTGGAATGGTTTACAATTATGTATTACTGTATACCTATGGCATGGTACTCATTCTACAGATACATCTAGAGTCTACATCACAAGATTACAGATTACTACATTACATTTACGTTAGCTATAAAATAAATAGGAAAAACAAACTAGCTAATATATCAGAAGTGACGTGACATAATATAACATGCTGTAGTAGCTCTGTAGTAGATCTTTTAATATGAATTTCCATAAACTATAAGGTATAATCTATAGGTATGTATGTAAAAATATATTTTATGATTACAGTGTTACAGTGCAGAATACAGTTCAGTCCGTAAGTAATAAAATATTTTAATATGTTGCTAATATACCTATAGACACTTATGTATGCAAATAATATTTCTCCCTTTGCATTTGCATAGTTAGCTACTGACCTAGCTGATGAAAATACAATTGTAAAAGACAGAAGGATATTAATCATATTCTCTTACATACTTAGAATGTATGTATGTACTAAATCAGAAGATTTTAAATTTGAACTGAAATTATGTGTAAGGATTCATTCTTTGTTCTGTTTTGTTCAGTTATTCGATTAATTCACATTTCACGATCATCATTTCTTTCTAAGTGGGTAATCTAAGTATGTTGAAGCATTTCCTCTTTCTTTATGTGCAGTGTACTTGTATTTAATATTACACAGTGACTCACTGTTAATAAATACAGAAGAAAAAGAGCCCCGCATCCAGATAAATCAAAATCTTGAAGCTAAAGACTTGCAATACAGATAATAGCGAGTTCTGTTCTTGTGTATTGTTTTGACAGGATAAGAGAGATAAGAATAAGAAAGAATGGGGCTATTGATATAACATTACATTGCATTACATAACTGTAAATACCAAAATTAAAATTATTTTCATGAGAAGTCAGGCCTGGCTTGCAGTTTAGAATAGGATCTGTTTGTGTTTACTATTTACTGTATCTTATAGCCCAGAAGTATTGTACAGTGAACTGAAAACGTTTCTGCTTTGCTGCTGCTGTAAGGCTGCAGGACAAGAGGAGAGATAAAGTAAATTATTAATTTTTGTGATTGCCTCTAGTCAAAATCAAAACTGAACATGAGAAGATGAGACTGAGAAGTCCGGATGAAGAATAGACGAGACATGACAGTTCTATTTTTCTCCTTTATCTTAAGAAGGGATGAGTTACATGATATTATGAATATACTCGTACACATACATATTTAGGATTCTCTTTTGCATGGCTCACTTATTTTCTTTTAATTCTATTCAAACTAATGATATATAATATAACTGTGCTATGTAATCATAAGTTAATACAATATCTGTATAAAGATTTATTTAAATATTGTATGCGAGAAGAAATTCAGAAAATAAAATGAATATTTAACCATTAGGCACATTTTTTTGCATTTAAATATATAATATAAATGGCTATGCATTTTTTGCATAGCATAGCCTTTTATCGGTATTTTTTGGGCCACTTGTGATATAACAGGTGGATCATGAGTTATTTTATGAAATATTTATTAATTGGAATTTGAAAAAATTACATCTGTATATTAATTGTATACAATTAATTATATTACAATCTTCAAAAGTATTTTACGGCATAATAAGAGCAATTATAAATTATACTTACAAATAATAAATCTTTTTCATGCTTACAAGTAAAAAAATTCTACTGTTGGCTGTTATTGTTACAAAAAAGCAAATTGCTGCAAAAATCAAATCATCTTTTACGTTATTAATTAAAAGTTTAACTTTGTGACGAATTAAAGTATGTACCTGTTAATTATTATGTCTATTAAATTAATTCATTTGCATATTTTGCAGGTACATGGGATCGTAGAATGTCAAAAAATGTTGCAACAAATTTATTTATAATTTTATTAGTAAATTTTCCCCTGTACCTTTTCTAAATATGTATTAGTATGCTTATAATGTCACATTAAAATTATTTTCATGATATTATTTATCGTTTGTTTCATTAACTTTGCAGATGTAATATGCTACTAGTGCGCTAATTTAATTTTACATCACAATTCGTAATTAAAAATAAACTTGAGTAAAAATGGATTTTAGTTTAAAAATTATTTACCATTAGCTAAAAATTCTCTGCATTAATATTTAAATACTTGAAACTGATACTGAAAAAGTAATCTATACTATTTCCCTAGTTTACTTTTATTTATAATTTGCACTGTACTGTACAGGATAACTAAAATAGTAGATAAACAATATAATTTAATATTCCTAGCCTACATATGACAACTCTAACACTAACAGCAGTTCTAAAATATCCATAGATAACAAGACCACAAAATGAGCAATTCCTTTTTAGGATCTTTCTTTCTTAGAGTGATTGAATTGAAATGGATAGATGGGTGTCATTCAACCTTAACAATTGCACTGTAACTAAACATACTGATTCTACGTACGTATTTACTATATCACTACACATTTACTCATAAGATAAGTATTACAAGATTCTTCTTTAGTTAATTATGTGTAATTTGGTGAAATACCTTCATATGTTATAGTTACTATATAGTTGTGTTGAAATGTACAATAAAGCTCTGGTTTAACTATCCGCAGCGGATTTTCTGTTATTTTCCAACAAAAGAAATTGTATGTTGACATAACTGTTTGTTCGGTGTTAGCTAACAATGTAATGTAAGTAAAGTACCTGTATAGCTAAGTTAAATCAGAGTGAAGCCAATTGGAATGCTGAATTGAATGAATGAATGAGTTTGTGGATGTAATGTAATGTAATGTGTAAAAGAATAAAATTGTATTCATTGAGAATATTACATCCTTAGAGTATGAAGAGCAGATCTGCTTATAAGTATGAATAGAAATGTCGTTAGCATTTTAGCATAATGTATTCATGCAGAAGTCTCCTCGCTCGGTTTGTTTTGTTGTTGTTGTATAGATTCTACAGATGTGGAACAGGTGCACCACATTTTCAGACTCAACCTAAACCATCACAAAACGCGTCTGCACATTTCTTGTGTACCTTTTTCACTAAATACAGTATAGTATGGATTTCTTTGAACTGCGTAATACTGCGTACATATTCATATGTACTATAGTTAAAGCATTCATTTTATTTATAATTATTTTTAAAATATCTTATTCATAGTTCTATACCTTTACAGGACCATATTCCTTGTATATTTCTTTTGTATTCTCGAATATTTAGTAAAGAAGTTAGAAATGAAAAGATTGAAAACATAAATAAAAATTATGATGCAAATGATATCGATATTACATAGCTTTGATTGTTAATTAGGTATCACCTTTACAATATATAAAATTGCGTGCAACAATGTCGCAACACTAAAACCTACATGACTGATTTAATTAGCTATTTTCTTATTTTTTGTAATTTTATTGTTCGCTAGTTAATTATTAAATTGCTACCTAATACACTTCTATATGACAAAAACAATTTATATAGCTACCTTTTTATGAAAAACTATGATTATGAATAATTAATCCTTAGATTTATGATACGGGCATTTCAAATTTCAAGCTTCACATGAATTGAATATAAAATTAGCATATTTACCTACAATTTTGCACAATATCAATATTTTTAGCATCTTTTGGGAATTGCTCTAATTTGTATAGTTTTTACAATTTCCTTCTTGAAAAATGTCAATGTGTAAAGTATTTATTCCAATAAAATGTGATGACTCATAAAAGTAAAAGATGAATCATCCTACAGTCTCAAATATTCTCGAACGTAAATAAGTACAACAATTCTAATGGTCAGGGGAAATAGCCAAGTTTAAACTAAAGAAGATCACGTATACCCACAGGGAGGCAATAGAGGAGGTCAATTGAAGAAAACAGAGAACCAGAGCAGGCCAGGCCAAGAACCAAGCCAAGCCGGCTAGTGTAGTGACTCGTAGACTCTTCTAGCACAAAAATTTCGAATCTAATTTCTATTTTTGGCAAATTGACAGCTTTTTTCTTCTAGTAAACTACATAAAATCATACGACAGTAGTTTAAGTTTTGTAGAATGCTATCCTGTGGCATGGTATTTGTGTTAATGATGTTCTATGTCTTTCTATAACTTTACAAAACCATACACATTCACATCACGTCACAATATGCTTATACAACGCTTCTATCTGTAAATGAACATAAAAAGATGCACACACATAATACTCCACAGTACTGCCAAGCCAAAACCTTCAGATGGCTTCAGAGAGAAAAAACATAATGTTGCACATGAATGTTGTTGACATAAGCAAATTACAAAATAAATGACCACGAGACAAGTAAAGGTAAACCCTTAACACATAAAACACTGAGAGTTGTTTTTGTTTGCTCGCCAAATTCCTTACAGACACATCTCATCACAACATTATCTCTTCATTCAAATACTTTATACAACAACACAACAGTTATTTAATCTAAGCTAAGCTAAGGATACATGTAAATAATCCGTGTACCTACAAACTAACAAATAATACAACACATAAAGATTTTAATACACAAAATACGTAGTAAACAAAAATTCATTATGAAAGCATACTAACAGAATACATACAATTAATAAAAAATACTGTGCCAATTCTGTACAATTACAGTAATACTATATGGGACAGACTTTAAATTAATTAAGAATCTGTTGAACATAAAGAACCTAAATGTAAATAGGTAAATTCTTAGGTATTTTTGGATTATTTACTTACAAATACGAAGGTATTCTTTATAAACGTATAGGAAAAGTAAAGAATTTTATTTCCATAGGGCACCTTACGAATGTATGTTAAGAATTTGGTATAAAAATAATTGCAATTGCAGGTAGGCCGTGAAAGGACACGTATAATAGTAATAGGTGCATGAAATTCCTTCCATTTATGCCCAACTTACGTAAATACACCCACAAACACAACAAACATAAAATTTTATGTACTTAAACATCATTAAAACAGTATAGTACAAAGAAATGCCAATGGCTAAGCTTTGCTTGCTTTAGTAGCATTTGAAATGTTTAAAAAGTAGTAAACAGTTGAAAAACTGCCATAAACGTTTTCAGTTTACTTTACTTTACTAAGAAATAAGTATGGCATGACAATTAGATATTGCGTCACACTTTATATCTGTCTATAATAATGTCTTGCCTTGTTTGGTCGTGTTTGATTGCTTTTTGCTTTACTTGATTCTGCGGTTTTGTTTGTTGTACCATAATACTTATCTTTGGAAATATAAATACAAATCAGAGCAACAGGTATGCATTTTATTTTAAGCAGGATACAATTAGCGAATAACAAGAAGCGAGTGGAACACATAAAAATAAACGATTCGTAAAAATAAATAGAACTATTTACTATTACTGCGTAGAGATTATTTACATCCGTACTATTTGATTGGAAATTCATAAACTAATGTGATAACTAGCTTGGCGGTAGTATTTATTAACGGGAAATCTCTGTGTTGTGCCCTAGATACGTAGATTTCAGGTTGGCATGAATATATGTATAGAATTATTTACTTAAGCTATGTAAGTATGTGTCAACCGCATAAATACTTAAACCAATTCCGCATCTTTCCCATTTCAGATTTCAAATTATAGTTTTGGGGTTTTCTTTGCTTTAACTTATTTATTTACACACAATGTGTCATGATTTAATTGCAATTGGGTTGCGTAATTGTAATTGTATACAGAATGCATACACACGTTCACACGTTGTGAAGTGACATAGATAGATTAAGCACTGTTAACTGTGAACCTTTTTATATGTAACAAACACGGCTACTCATTTATTTACTTAAGCATAGGTTCATTGTTCAACATAATTCTGGTGTCTCTGTATGTAATGTGTGAATGTGAATGTGACTAATAAAAATGGGATGTGTGATCTGAGTTGACGTTGACAATGCAATTGTAATTTTCAGTGAAGCCGAGAGGAACAGACACACAGAAAAGAGATAAAGTCCACGAGGCAAGCCAGGGCAAACACATGTGCTGCTCAGTTCAGAAAGGAATAACAATATTGTACATACTATTACCTACATAACATACGAGTAAGTACATAAATGAAATGAAATACGTAACTGGGAAAAGTGGGCCACATTTTCTGTTTGAAATTACTAATTTCGTTGATGTGACGTGATATGAAGTATGAATGTGCTGGAATGAAATCAAATCCAACTCGAGTTTGCCTGAATAGATAGACTAATGGCCGTAGGTATTAATTTATGCATTCGCATAACTTTTACCTGAACTGTAAGCGTTAAGCAAGCGCTCAAATTCCATTTAAGATATAAATGATGAGAAAAAGGCGAGACATTGACGTTTCCACGTTAAATTATTCTGCGCTTCGTCTTTGCTTTATAATATTACTATAGACTATTGAAATATTATACCTAAAGCTTAGTTAAGTAAGTAATTGCTTTACTTTTGAGTTTACATTATGTCTAGATCAAATTCTTTGTAGTATATGGTGTATGGCACAGCTTTTATATTAAATAATTGGATCTAAGACTTAAACAAGGTGACCAGACCAGACCACACCACATGTCTGAGTAGGTAAATGCTTAAGCACCTTAATAATTGTAAGCCTCCAGAAAGAATTGTACCTACTTTGCTTGTATACTTTATTTAAGTTATCACACACGTTGAGAAGGAGTGAAATTATTCTAAATTGAAAGTTGCAACAGAATGATTAACTTATTGTGGAAAGAAAATTAAACTTTAACTTTATAACTTTAACATAATGATGATAACTTAAGAATGGTAACTTTAATTTTGTTATACATGAGAGAGTCTATTAATTTTTTAGTGTTCATCCAAATAATTGTATTAAATAATAGTAATTACAGATTCTTCGGCTTTTTGTATAATAAGCAATTAAAATTTATCTAAAAATGAGCAGAACTCAATGTCAAAGTGTGCACATGTAGAAAAATTCTACATTTTATTACTAAAAGTAAAGAACTCTGTACTTGTGTATTTATGTATGCCTAGGTCAGTAGT
>JAQFYC010007621.1:0-10212 GCA_034694165.1 Tomocerus mixtus
ACCTTATTTCTATCGGGGTTTTAGTTTAGGAGCTAGGTGACCTAGACCGTGTTAACATATATATGGCTCACACTGTATATAGTGCATTCATGTGTTGACACGAAGTCTAAGTAGTTTTACGAGTAGTATCCTACCCATTCTGCCTTTTCCATTGTGTATTTTAGCGAATTGTTCTGTCGTGATAATTCAGCCCACTAGGCTACATGTACAGTAATGTATTGTGCATCTTTCTATGTAGGTGAGTAAGGATGAGCAAAGAGAACAAAGGACTTCTACGAGAGAAACCCAATCTGATGACAAAATGTCGCAAAAGCAGTTTTCCCTTTTATATACGTATACTAGTAGTATGTACATACATTTATACTGTAATATACAGTAATAGGTGTATTTATCGATTGAGAGATTCCATTTGGGGTTAATATGTGTATTTAGCCTCCGCATTTTGTTTTACTTAAAATATATGTATGTGTTTTATATGTAACAAAAGACAGGTATGAAATGCTTTTTTACATTAGCTTAAATAGCATAAAAATAGACTTTTTGTATTGCTGTACATATAATACTACTGTAGTATTAGAGTTTACCCATTCAGCATATAAGATATAAGTGGTAAGGTATGTAAGGTATAAATTAGGAACATTCTACTAAGTTTACTTTTATGCTATAGTGTTATTAGGAACTCATAAGTTGTATATATTTTAGCTGCGTACTAAATATTTAGCAAAGTCTTTGAGGATGCGGATGAGCCCGAAAGATCAATGGACAGAATACAAACACATATTAATGATACTCGAGTTGAATTGTAGAATGAATTTAGGACTCTGCTTGTCAGAAAGACTTCTTTAGCTTTATATGCCCCAATTTCTGTAAAATAATAGAAATGTGTCTGATTTATTATCCAGGTAGACAAAGACGGGTAACAGAAAGAGAACCTAAGACTTTCATTCATTGCAGCCTCAGTAAGCTTATGTTTTCTTCTCTCTGTCTCTAATTCACACAATGCTCCCGTAGCTGTAGTTGTAGGTATAAGATACTAAGTATCTCTCACCTAAATAGTTAACTTTGGTAAAGTAGGTACTACTATAACTATTAGCAGAATAGAAGCAATGCAAATGTCATGTATACATTCTACATAGAATTTAGTAGCTAAGATGCAATTTATGATTTACTTCTTCCTGTAATGTAGTTATAGGCAGGTGGGTTGGGTAGTATAGGTATTTAAATGTATACCATTAATAAGCTAGTACTTTTGAGACGTCCCAAGGAAATCCTCTGTTTACTTTCACTATACATAGTAGATAGGGAAAACTCAGCTTCAGTCTTCAGCTCATTCGCTTTGTTTAATATTGAAAGGAGAAAGTTATTAGAGAAAATAATGGGATTATCGATCTTCATACCTTAAGCTAAGCTGCTCTGTCTTCTGTGTCTATATACAAGTATATACAAGCCCTACAGTTTGATCTAACCTATTCTTTTCTATTGAACAAAGAGAATAAGCAGAATTCGCTTGTTTCTAAAGTATCTTAGTATCCTATCTGTATGAACTGAACTAAATGTAACAATGTGTAGGCACGTGATTACACTTGTGCACCCATGCTTGGAATATCATACAGGAATACATACAGTACAGTATAGAAATTTCAATGCGGTTCAATGCAGGGCGTGTGGAATGTTCCTTATAGCACTTATGTACATAATATTCAGTATTTTATAGGTACATATTTATGTATAACAATTCTGAATAATGTGTGTATGTTTTTAGTGATCGCTGAAAATTATAATATTACACAGTATAAAGTAATCTGTATATAAGGCTAGGGTAGGTTTGTATTTGAACTCTTACATATTAGATTAGTAGAAGATTAAAAATTATTTATATACCTATATTATGACTCTAGCCTAGTTAAATGTATATTGTTTATATAGATTGTACATTTACTACAGATGTGTTTAGTATGTAGGTTATAAGTAAATAAGAGCGTACGGAGATCAGTTCCTATGAGGAAAGTAATGCTAAAACAATATTGCCATGTAGAAATGACATTGTTTCAGAGAATTGCAAGCCAAGGGAAACCAGGTGAAATACGGCGCAATATCTACGTAATAGGCTCTACCATATATGTAGTACATAGAGAAGTCTAACGAAAGTCCCAGCAGAAATTCTCATTTTGAATCGCTTTTGTATGTAAATAAATATAAGAGAGACATGTTGGAATTATACTTATATATAACCACAGCATGTAACATAATATTGAGCATTTATGGTTCTAATGTTTACTGTATTTATGTTTTGTAACATATTTGAGATACATCTTTCTGTTACATTCCTGAGTATGCTGCAATGTAATGTAATTGTAGTGGATTGGATACTCTTCTAAATTGTACACTACAATAAATAGTTACCTTACATAAGGGCTTACTCAATATATATATTGAAGATGACATGAAATGTATAGTAAATAGTAAATATTTCATGGAATAGTTCATATCCAGATGAGTTCTTGCTGCAAAGCAGAAACTAGCAGGTGCTGTTAATTAGATCTCTATTGCTGTATATTTATAACCGCTGAAATGCGTAAGTCCATTACAAATATGCAGTTCCCCGCATATTGCATAAATTGCTATACGTACGTACATAGCGTGCTTTATGATTTTCCTATGTGGACTATATGCTTGACTGTTTGGAATGAAAACAGTAACAGTACCATTATTGACCTACTTATTTATTCTGGAGTATTTCGTGTAATTAGATAATTAAGGTAGTTAAACCTAAGCGATGACTATGACCGTAAGAACACGTGGTGTGGTGTAATATGATTTGGTCTCTGAGTGAACACTTGTAAATATTAATACTAAGTAGTATATGTACCCTAGTTAATGTATATTGGTATGTAATGCTGTACTCATTAAATGTCGTAGGCACAAGGCACATTTGGGTTTTTCTATTTTTCAGAAAAACTAAACAAATTGTCAATATGCGATTTTAATTTATCTTTTGAAATATGGTCATGTAATTGAAATTCTTGAAATAATTATTATTTGCATAGCTTATTAATTAGGTCGGAATAGTGCGTGTATTATAAAAATATATAAATATTGAGCAAAAATAAGTTCAATTATTATTGAAAAAAGTGGGATCGTATGAAAGGCAGATTGTTCCCTGTGACTTTGTATTTTCTGTGCCTATGACATATATTATGTATATAAATTAATGTTTTCCATGAATGTGAATGTTGTTTTGAGTGTTTTCATTAACCTCTCTATTTGTTTTTCTATTGTAGTTGATGGCTATTCAAGACTTCTGCTCCGCCACAAAAACGTACTGCCCAACCATTCCTGGACCGCAAGGGAATCCAGGTCTACCAGGAAAAACAGGAATGAAAGGAGATAAAGGTGAGAGAAAATATGCAATGTTGACCTGGCAAGACAGAAAGAACTAAACCAAGTTTCATAAGTATTTATTCTGCAAACTATGTTACTAATATTTACAGAAATTTATTACCTATGTATACGAATTGTATATAGGTGAGCCTGGAAATAAGGGAGAACATGGAACAAGGGGACATCAAGGGCCTCCAGGTTTGCCGGGGATGAGAGGACCCAAGGGAGAACCGGGAATTCCAGGTAAAATATTTTAAATTGTTTTTCCAAACAAAATGGGTACTAAAGAAGAATAGTAGTACTATTTGTATGATGGGATAGTAATGGCGAATAAAGGCATTAGTGTATGTAGTATGAGTGTATGTAGTAGAGTAGAGTAGGTACCTTTAAGATAGATCGGAGCCAAGTTTTGGCAAGTTTTCTCGTCTTCTTGTGGCACGTAGCACTTACTCATGTGAGTTAGAAAAGAGAAAAGTTTCTCCACAAGTTTTGAGTCTCATATGTACGTATGTATGTTGTCTCAGTTATTTTGGTAAGAGATGTCTGTCTAAGTGAGCCATAGTTTGGAATCTACCTTAATGTTGGTGAGTGGAGTGGTAGTGGTAGTGGTAGGTAACTCTATTTTCTCACCGTATGTAAGCAAACAGTAAGTTAATACACAAAGAGTAATGAACTTTCCAAGCGAAAATGTCAAAGATGGATGTCTTGCGGTAGAGTGATGCGAATGTAAGTGAGCGATCACTTTCTTCCAAGAAATGTCATTCCATCTTTCTCACATTTCATTATCCACAGGACAGGGGCCTCTGGAGAATAATAGCCGAAGGTAGCCTACCGTAAAATCTGTATTAAATCCATACACATCCTTTAAAACCCATGGGCAAAGTGACTGTATTCTGCAAGCTTTAAAAAATATTGATTCTTTTAAGTATACCTTAAACCTTAACAATAATTTCATAATTTTGTATGTACAAAACTCGAATTACAATTGCATTTATGATATTTACGATTATTTTGAAATTTTAATCAATGATTTAATTAGCTATTGTAGCAAAAATGTAATTAGATCAATAATAACTTGGTGTGGATGATATGAAAAATATCTAAAGCAAAGCATGACAAAATGCTCGATCAATTTTTGAAAATACGATAACCACAGCTCCAATGTACCCCACAGTGGATTTAATACAGATTTTACGGTACGAAAATGTACGTAGGTATAGTTAGGTACTTAGTCTACTTAGGTACTAGGTTGAGCGTAACCTGCTTATTTCTCCGAACATACACATGATAAAGTTCATTACAAGAATTTCTTTCGTTGTGTTAGTGCAATTTGTTGTGGGAAAACTTGTCCATGCTATAGCTATTTTGAGATCTGGATAAAAGATGTATGAGAGAGTTCCTTTTACTGGGCAGCTCTGCTCTAACTCACTTTGCTTTGCTTTGAATAGGAATCGGAGGTGCTGATGGACGTGATGGACTTCCGGTAAGAATCATTACAATCCAATAAACTAATTACCTAACTTCAAAGAAAGCCATTATTTAATTTTATGGCTTCGTCTTTCTCTAGTGGACGATGCAGTTTGCTTACAACATCACCAACTCTCCAAGTTTCCAAATACAGTCGAATAATCTCTTTTATGTGTTCTTACATTTATACAGGGCGAACCAGGCTTGGATGGAGTTCCAGGAAGAAATGGACTGGATGGTAAAATATTTTGTTTACTATATGTTCCTAATCCACTCTGGAAGGCTTTAAATACTACTATATAATACTAGTAGGACAAGTACATTTAGAAGCCCTATAATTTCCAAGCTATAATAGAGCAAAAATAAATGATATAATAAATATCTCCTTCCTTTTGCTCCTTTGAAAGAAAAATTAATTAATAAAGTTAATAATTGCATTTGATTGCCTTTGATGATAATGCTAATATTAAAGAACAACAAAGTGGTTCCTGGTTCATCTGCAACTCTAAGTATGCATACTCTAATTAATTATATTACAATGTTCTGCTTATTTCTTCAGGTATACCTGGAATCGATGGCATACCAGGAATGGACGGCAGACCTGGAATAGGATATAATGGCAGTGATGGTAACTACACATTATGTATTAACTTTACCTTATTAACATTAGACTGTTAATATAATGAGCTAATATATTTACTATACTATTGTACTTAGGTGGTTTTCTCTCAATAATGTTCATTTAAATGTTAATGGTAAAGTCATAGTAATAATTGGCTACTTTTTATTATGTGATTAGGAACCCCAGGTACATCGGGGCCTCCTGGTTTAATGGGGCCCTCAGGAGAAAGAGGCATAGCGGGACCCCGAGGAAGTGCAGGTGACCCAGGGCGTGACGGTAAGTCTTTGTGTTGATATTTCTGTTGATGAATATGAATAGTAAATGCATGTAAAGTGTAAAATTGCGAATTCGAGACAATAACTGTACTGTATTATTGTGTTGTGATTGAAATTCTGTAGGAAGCCCAGGAATTCCAGGAATTAACGCTTGGCTTGTCAACGGAACAAACAGTCAACAAATTTTGATTCCTCCTTCCATTGTCGGTACGATATTTTTTTACATAAATCAAAACTTTTAGAGATCGAAGAGAAAATATTCTGTATTGTGATTGTGACTCGGGTATTTAGAATAGCGTATCGGGTAGATTTGTACATTCATGACATTTTTGTTCCACATTTTCATTTATTTTTGTAACGACAATTATATTTGTTTCCTTTCACTGCAAAAGGTGATAGGAAATATCCAGGTAAGTATAATTCACAACATTTCTAATAATTATAATCACCTTAATTTAAAGTGTAGTTTCTTTTTCTGTGCTAAATTCGTAAATCCTAATAGTAAATGTATTTTTCGGTTTCCCCTTAGGATCCCATGTTAAAACACGTCCTCTAATAGTCAACGAGGGTGAGAATGTTCGATTAAAGTGCTCAGCGACAGGACAACCCAAACCTTTAATCAAATGGAAACGAGAAGACGGTGGTGTCATACCATTAGGATCTTGGAAATGTAAGTGCCAACTATTTTATTATTTACGACTGTTTTTTATATTTTAAGTCAACAAACAGTAGGTGTTTATTCGTCCGTCTCAAATGAGCTCGTAATTACAAAAATGGTAGTTGAAGCGATAAGATAAATTAAGCCGTTATCCAAATTGGTTTGACATTTAAAAAATGTTGGTATCTGGAAATATTTTTTACATGTAATCTAATACAATGTGCTATTACACTTCAAGAATTTAGCAAGTAATTCGCGAAGATTTGTATTTTATCCTTGTAAGATCCCCTGAGATATAGATTTTTGATTTTCTATGTAAGTACATTTACATTTGTACTTTTACGTATCAGTAATCTCTAGGGGTCAGTGTTCCAGATATAAACATGTGAGAATTCTGTGTGTATCTAAGTCAGAAGGAATGTATTGGAGATTAGAATCCAAAAGGTATGGGATCAGGATCCGGATTTTATAAGATCGAATGCTAAGTAGAAAAGGAGAAAGTAATCTGTGGTGAAAGTCTATAAGGACAGGATGGGAAAGGAAGCCACAAGTCCTTTCCTGTGGTCTCTCTCTTTTCCTATTACATTAGAAAGTGCTCATTGCACGCTTGAGCCAATTTATGAGGAATCCTTGTGACACTGGAGTCGACGAAGTCTAGCCACTTCGAGCTAACTAACATAAACCCGAAACAAGACAAGAGATATTTCTTGCTACTTCAGTTCAGTTCAGTCAGACCAGAAGAGAAGATTGGAGAAAGTCTATGTCCATGTCAGGAGATAAGGTTACCGAAAGAAAATGTAGCAAAGAAAAATCGTATTTTCCTTATCTCTATATTATTCTTGTATCACATCACATAACCATGCTGTTTCCGTTATTGCCGGACAGCAGAAGACAGAACAAGAGATCTCTTTTATAATTCTTTACTAGCTCACATATTATATGTACATAGTACATTCCTGTCCTGTTATACATTTACTTTCCCCTCCTTTCACTTTATATGTATAGGAAATATATACAGGGTTAGTATGATTTTATCCGAATTTATATAATTTTTTCGTGCTAATTTTAATTTTTTTTTGTCATTTAAAGAATTACGGATGGCTAATTACACGCTGAATCTTAAAGGGACAGCTAACTTAATTTAATATTTCCTTTTTGGCAAGCAATTAGTAAAATATTAATTTTGTTTGCAATTTCACTTATTTACTTTCAAAAATATTCGATGAGCACGAATGTAATTTAGTCTCCAAAAAATAATTGCAATGTTTGCAAAAATCAAAAATTTCTCATTACAATTTGTAAAGACCAAATGATATTATTGTACCCTGTATGTATATAGTAATAGTTATGTTAGAGGGACAGAAAATAGAGTGACAAGACCAGGACGCGTTCGTTAGTTGAGTTGAGACACTGTTTCCATTTCACTTGATTCCCATTCCGTTTTCCATTCCTTTTCTTATTTCCTCTTGGCATCATCTCCTATTTATGGCTTATGTGCTCCGTTCCTTTCAAATTCCATTCTCATTGAGTCGAATGAACTGAAGTACTTTTACTATTACTACATAACATACAAACCCACTCGTATTTTCTTCAACGGACATGAACGTCCAACTGTATTGGGTTTTACTATGTTCCATAGCTCCATCGGAATTTTTACAGTAACTCAACTGGATTCAGTTCCTTGGTTGTAGATAATACGTTATCTATCCCTTGACAATCTTTTGCTTCACTTCACTTATTTTTCGCATGTTACGAACATCCTTTTCATTTTTCTGTAGCAGGTTTCTCATCTGATTAAAATCTCTTGACCGTAAGTAGAATACAGAAGGTCATATTTTATTACTGCTTTATAAATGTAGAATCAGTACCATTGATAATGTATGTATTGCTGTAAAAGGAGGTTAGCATCCCATCCTCATCAAGATAATATTAAGCAAGTAATAAATATTTGTATTTCTTATAAATATGACTAACATTAAATTAAAATATTATTGCTTCTTAATTCTTGAAGCCGTAAAATGTAATATTTTGTGATAAAAAATATTTATTTTGCAATATACTTTAGGTTTATATTTTTTCTACTATCCGTATGGTAAAATAATCTAATTTGTAACTAATTTGCGATTGCTGCGATATGTACATAGGTTAATTCATTGATTTTTTCATAACATAGAAGAACAATCGTAATCGTATTAAATTTTGTACATACTTAGCTACCATTGCATTTTGTCATTATAAGCTACCTACACAATTTAACAGTGTAGTGTAATTGTTAAAAGTAACTTTGTGTAACACATGTGGTGAGAATTCCCATCTTTAAGAAAAAAATTGAATAAAAGTAAGTGCAAGAGAAGATAGGAGTCACATATTGAGTAGGTTAAGTCTGAGTGAAGAGTAAATCAATTTGAGCAGTTAAGTTCATTTCAGTCACTCCAGATGACCAATAGATTATAAAAAGTTAGATACGAAGGAAAGGGACTCGAGACTGCATCCTCCATACAGGAGTAGGCCAAAGCTAAAGTAAGTGGAGTGAAATGACTATCGTAAACGTCACTGCGTTTTCCTAACCTACTAGACTACAAATAGTAATTCTACCTAAGGAACTCCGTCCTAATCGGATTCAGGTTATTCTACTATATTTATATATAGTTTACTAGTGACTATCTGTATTATAGTTTTTTAAGTAGATAGTGTGCTGTAAACAGATAATAGTGCAGTGAGTCAAGTCGTGTCTGCACACTTTCGATTTTCCCATATAAAAGTTTTTGTGCAGTTCCCAAGTAGCAATGTAATGTGAATGGAGAAAGTGGGACCTATTTGAGGAAACTACAGAAGTAGAAGTAGTACGGACCTAAACATTCTATACTGACTTTTGTGTGTTTAGTAAGGAAAGATACCAAAGTGTCTATAAATGTCACATACTTAATATAATTCCACTTTAAGTGCTTAATAATATTATTTTAGTAGCTAGTGCAAATATAACCTCTTTATCTAAGGTTCCATGATATGCCAGTTGACTTTGACTTCATCGCTCACGGAAAAAGGTATGCCGGTATGTATCTATAGGTATGCTAGGAGATGGGACTATAGGAATTCTATTGCCGTTTCATATGTAGTAATGTACTAATCTGTCCTACATTTGTAAATTGAAACATACAGGAGAGTTGCACTCTTTTTAATACACGATACTAAGGAAAAAAGTGCCCAGGAATTATTATAGTATTTTTAAGAGCCACTTTAAAGCACAGAATTTACTATAATACTATGATATCGTGCTTGTCATTCTAAATTCGTCTTCTTTAGTCCAAAACTGTCTTAATTCTAAATGCGTCTTACTTATAGTTTGATAATAACTGATCGATTAAGGCACATTTGGACCTTCACATTCAACCTATAAATATTTCTCTTAAATTAAATTAAATGCAGCGTTAATTAGCTAATGTGAAATTAACAAAATTATTTTTATGCATTGTATGTGGATTTATCTGTAATATAGGTACATTTAAAAATCATTTTATCTAAAGCTTTCAAGCACTAAACGTTGACAGGTGTGCACTGTGAAAGTGTGAATGGGAGAAAGTCGTCAGGAAAATAAGAAAGTTGTAATATGTACAAATAGGGAAAGCTCTCAGAAATAGACTAGAAAGGAGTAGAGTGGTGTAGTCAGTTTCTTTAGTGTTGACCTGTTATTTTCTGGTCCTGGTCTGCATGGTGTGTATGGTTGACTAAGGTACTAAAGGAATTGTTCTACTTCTGGAATTGTCAATGCCGGACACGTATATTTACTCGGTTTTTGGAGGCATCTGGGT
>JAQFYC010007622.1:0-10212 GCA_034694165.1 Tomocerus mixtus
AGCGTGGGCTTTCCGACAAAAAATAATATCATTCAGATTCATTAATCGATTTTTGAGGCTGGTCTATTTGGATAATAGACCGTCACCTATTTGAAATTAATTTTACTATAATATGCTAGCCCTTTTGAGAGGGATTTTAAAAGAAATAAGATTAATGCAATTTCGAAAAAGAAAGCAAAAGCAAAATTTCAATTTAAGCAATTTAAAGGAAATAATAGAAGTTTCAGATAATTGCTACATTTGAATTAATGTGACAGTC
Organism: Tomocerus mixtus; assembly: GCA_034694165.1. Lineage (NCBI taxonomy): Eukaryota > Metazoa > Arthropoda > Collembola > Entomobryomorpha > Tomoceridae > Tomocerus > Tomocerus mixtus. Next base: position 260 of record JAQFYC010007622.1, read on the forward strand.
TCACAAGAATCAGTTTACTAGGAATGTAACGTTTGCACCATAACGCTTCTGGTATACAGAAAAAGACTTAGTATACCATATATGGCTTCATATGGAATGGACGTATCAGCATATTCCACAGATGCGGTCAATGCCGTATCAGCATTTTCCATAGAAGCGGTCAACGACGTATTAGATAATTCCACGAATGTGGTCAATGCCGTATTAGCAATTTCCACGGATGTAGTCAATGACGTATCAAGCAAATTCGAGATTTTTCAGGAAAAAATAAAATATAATTTTGTACAATTACAGCTTTCACCATTTTTTGAATCACAAACATATTTCTGTTTATTTAATTGCATTTTTGTTTTTATTTTATGCGCACTTCAAAATTAATTACAAGGCTTTCCCGGCATTATTAATGTACAAAAAAATTCAGAGAATATGAAACAAAACGCGCTCTTTTTTATCCAATGAAAATCAGAATATTTTGAAATTTTCTAATACGTCATTGACTACATCCGTGGAAAATGCTAATACGGCATTGACCACCTTCGTGGAATTATCTAATACGTCGTTGACCGCATCTATGGAAAATGCTGATACGGCATTGACCGCATCTGTGGAATATGCTGATACGCCCATTCCATATGAAGCCATCGAATTCTCTCTAATAAGCGCCCACCCTCCCCAAACCTCTGATATTAATAAACGCCCACTCTCTATTAAGCACCCCCTCGATAATAAAAACATTTTAGCCGCTTTTTTATTCAAACCACACTTATTGAATTGGGGATTGCCATTTTGCCATATTCCTTTTCCTCTATCTTCGGCGAAATAAATAGTAAGTAAGTATAAATAGTTTATTTATATACTTATTTTATAAATAAATTTATTATTTATTTATACTATCAGTTTTTATTACCATTTATATTTATTTATGTAAATATAAGTTTATTTTATTTATTTAATATATATTAATGATAAATTTATTTAAATAATTTTTTTATTTAACATAAATATTTATTTATTAAAATGATAATTATTTCGTGAATTTATTTATTATATTTGTATATATTTTTTAATAATTGTGTTACGAAAAATTCAAAATAAAAAAATTAGCGCCGCTCTCTAATAAGCGCCCATGGGTGCTTATTAGAGAGAATACGGTACGTACATTGTAAAATGCTACACTGTGACTACACTCACTCAACAAAAACAGACTAGACACAAATGTATAGTATACGGAGCCCACAAACTATCTCCACACTCATTCGGCATTCCTGCCATCATCCAACACACTCACACTCACACTTATACATACAGTAGGCATACCTACACAAACAGAATATCGATTTCCTACATTGCGCCTCCACTGAGCCCCCCGGACGGATCGATCCACTCGCGAACATCACAAACAGAAAGTAGTAGTAGGTATCTATTTTCCTGGGAGAATCTTTCATTTCTAGCTCATACTTTCCCAACAACATAGTTCAATGTAAATAAGTCCTAATTCACATTTTCCTCAGTTCTATTCTCCAAAACTTATTTGACAAATTTTATATAGAGTCAAAATATATATCTACAAGAAAAGTAAATGCATTTATCTGGAGAGTGTAGTCAAAAGTGGAAGGAATTTCCTAAATTACGGAAGGCAATCGAATAGTACAAACACAAAACCTACCTAGTATCTACCTACTACCTACAGTACCTACCTACTTTCAAAGCCAAAACAAATATATACCTAAATAGTTTTAACTACGCGTCAAATAACTACTTTCAGGAAAAGAAAAAATATAGTGAGAATTTCGTAGTCTATTTACTGACAATCCAAAATTAACACAGTACATATTATAGCAAGTGTTCACAAATCTTAAAATGCTCCCATCTTCAGTTATCTTTAAGTCATAAGTAAGTATGCAATAATTATCCGAAAATAATTTATTATAATAACTATTTTTTAAATGATAATATAAATAATTGTACTATTCAAAACTTAGTATCGATTTCTATTAGTTCATTTTCTGCTTGTAAATGCGTAGATATTGAATTTTGTAATACAGGTGTCTGATTAGCATACTATCTACTGTATATTGATCTGTACTTTTCTAAGTTGAAAAATATTGAATGCAAATTATTAGAATTATATCGCTATTTTGCACTTAATTCAACAATAATTAAAGTTTTCCTCCACTTAAAATTTAAAAAAGGCATAAATAATATACAACAATATTGTACCAATTTTTGGTTTACCACAATTTTCAAAAAATTAATATTGAAGGACATTAAATGACTTATTTAATATTCTTTGAATGAATAGCCTGGACGTTTGTATACTATGAGAAAAGACAATGTCTAAGGGATCTGCTAGTCTGAGTTGCCCTGGTGTGTCCGATAATTTCCGTCTTCACCACCACCAACACCACGAATCCGATTTAGTTCGGGAATTTGACGAAACAGGAAGTTGGTTCAAGTACGTTGTTAAGGAAGTGTTGCTGGACAAGATAAACTTCAAGACATGGCTCCCGGAAAGACAAGCAAAGACATTGGCCCGTCTGGAGGCAACTGGGAAAGTGATGCCCATAAAACTGGGACGTCTGGACAAAAATACAAAAAAGTACTTGATGATAGACGGAAATCACAGATGCTCGGCTGCAGCCGAATTGGGCTACAAATCCATTCCTGCCCTGGTGGATGAAAAACAATCGTAAGTAAATAATTAATAATTAATTAATGATGCTTTATATAAATACCGTTATACTTGGAACTTATCATGGTGTGGAACTGTTTCACTTTAATATTTTGTAGGACTTTATTTTTGAAAACAGTCTTTATGAAGTGGAAATGCAAAATATATTTTTGCAAATTAAAAATTAACATTTTAAAGTGTGCAAATATTTTTGTTACCCAAAAATATTTAACAAAGTTCGTTGCCCACAATTTTGCAAAATATATTTGGACAATTTTTCTTATATTTTTTAAGAAACTTAAAAATTATTACCCGGTAGGTATTTTCCAAAATAGTTTCACATTTGTTTTTAAAATACCACGAAAATAAATAGCTCGACCTTGGGCTTATTTAGATCAGTTTTCCCCAACATTTGTAAAATTACAGGTTACAAAAAACGTTAATTATAAATTAATTTTTGGAATTTAAACTAAACGGTGATAGAGAATATTTTAATTAAATAATATATCATTATATTCTTGTCGCACATTAGAACTCCACCCCTGGAGGAAGAAGATATGGAAAAATGGCGTTTCTACAATCAAATTTCCACCCTGTTGTTCAATTGGAAAAATGAAATAAAAACATTCTCTCCATCTTTCACGATTACAATCAACATTCTCAGCCCTAGCAAGCTGGAAGTCCTCTTTAGTGCAAAACTCAATCCTCTGACTGCTCACGTTTCTAAAACTGCTTCAGGACTTATCGTCTACAGAATCTCAAGTCTTAAATTTGAATGTACAGATGAAATCTCCTTCTTTGAGGAGTTGGAGAAATATTGGCTAGGTTTACTTAGTATTCACTAAATGAAACGCAAGGAAAGTAAAAATAATAGGCAGGCACATTAACTTTTAGTCTTAATTAGGTTCGTAGATAAATAAACTAGTGATGAAGGTACTTACGTTTATCTATAGCAAGTGGACCGTAGAAAAATAATAGTTTTTCAGGGCACCAGTAATTACTAGTAATTAGCCGTACACGGATATTTATTGATTTATACCAGTTATGTTTATGTTAGAAAATATAGTCCTAAGATTTAAGGCCTTGATGTTTGGTGTTATAATTATTACTTATGAAGGTTTTTTTTTTTTAAATATTATGAAATTTATGGCGTGATTAGTGTGCACTTTTCTGGAAATATTAAGTTAAGTTCTATTAGGCCTTTGAATTAATATTTTGTAAATATTGAGTATTGATCCAAAGACTGTATCGGATAAGAGCGTATTTTCGGCCTTAGTTACCCGGTTTCCCAGCAAATTTGTATCTGTTCATTGGTTTATGGTGTAATTGCGTTTGTATTTAATTTTTTGAAACAATATTTACAATAATATTTGATGATTCACGAATATTAATAATTATCAGCAATCAGGAAGTAATTTTTGAGTTAACTTCGGTAAATAATTAGTTTTAATCAATAAATATCCGTGAATGGTAATTAGTTATTATAGTTTAGAATGCAAAATATATGTAGATATTAGTAATCTTCATTAGTTACATTCGTAATGAGTAAAGTAAAATAATAATATAGTTATTAGTCTAATAATACGTAGTTGTCAATTCAGTATTTAGCTTTACTTAGTTATATTTAGCAGGGATGGGAACGAGGCAATTCGAGATAAATTTTTTTCTATTAGGGAAAATTACTTTGATATTTCTATTAATAATATAAATTGCAATTTGTAATTTTGGCGTAAATTTCGCTTAATTTTAAGTGTTTTTCTATATAAAGTCCATATGCTTGTGAAATTTTGAATTGTTTTAAACGCAACAGTATAACGATCGAACGAACCTAATTTCTCTGTAACAAATAAACAATTGCGGAATCCGATTTCCTTTCTTGAACATTTTGGGAACTATTGTTTCGGTAATTTTACGATCGTGAAGTTTAAACACAGTAATCTTTTAAAACTTTTTGTTTATATTTCAACTCATTTGCAAATGCTTAGAAACTATTCATTAATGTTACGTCTCAAATATCGATCTCAGCAATTCGCCTTTGAAATTGGGACAGAATATCTCGATTTGATCTCATCTCTTGTAGTTTGTAGTGTATCGCATAGTACATCTATAGTTACAAGTAGTACTCAGTTTAAATGTTTACAATTATGCAAATTTTTGAAACAATTATTCTGTACTCTGCACACTTTTATTCTTAGTTAAGTAGGTGTAGTTGTTATGTCGTAGAAACTCATATTTATTTAAATGGTGATGGGCATTTAAGGAAATGTTAAAGATTGCAAATGTATACCTGTTGTGAGTGAAGTTGGAAACCGATAGAGATATCTAAACCGTGTTCATGATTTATCGAGATTTTAAGAGAAATAAATATTCATGTGTCGGCGTTGTAATTTTGATTCTTATTATTGTCATCTTAACATAGTTTTTGTATTGGCATACGTACAAGTAGCTATGCAGACAAATTGATGGGAATATTATGGTCGTATTAATGGCATTTTGATTTTAAAATATTATTATTTTGGAATAATTGTTATGCTTTTGGTAAAGAAATATGCTTAAAAGGCTAAATTATAAGAAATTGTAAGAATATTAATTTATAATACATTGCTCTTAATACCGCCCCAGATCTGTGATAAAAATATTACATTGTTTTTAAATTGGATTTATATGTAAGCACTAATAAAATTTTGGGCTTCTCTGACGTATAGTACGTAGGTCTTAATATAGTAGAAATATATATGTAATAAAATATGTTTAAAAAAAAGTTAAGTTATGTAGTATAAATAATTAAGCAAGTAACCTAATGCCTAACCTCAGGATGAACACAGCAACATACTCATTTAAATTAAACTAAATTATTTAACTATACTACTGTGGAAAGTTGTATATACTCTTGCTGTGGCACGCGGCAGTAAATTATTGAATATAATGTACTTTGAGTATTTTCTATTTCTAAGTAAATGTAATTTAGTTTCAACTAAACCGCCTCACATATTTCATAACAAATTACATGGTTTTCAAATTTAATACTTATACTTATAGTCAAGCCAGGCCACCATCAAATGCATATACATATAATATTTTAAATAATTAATTCTTCTTAAAGATTAACATAGAAACACATTCTAATATATTTGTATTGCCAAAACTTAAAACTACAAGGACAAAATCAAGTACCGGAGAGTTACAATTCCTGTATAAATTGTTTGAGGGTCTGTAATAGAATGTTGAAGTGATTGCACAGAATTCTGTTTAAGAAGAACTAACTTCAAAACATAAGTAAATATTTTTAAAAACATGAGTCAAATAAATAAGATAAAAAGAGCCTTTTTGGATCATTCTTTCACATACAGCTCCATGAACAAGGAAATTCTAAAGACATTTCAATTGCACGCTCGATTCTGTAGTTTATTCCACATCCTTCCTTATGTTCTGGATAAGAATACAAAACAATTATCACTTGGAAAGAAGAACGTTATTTTGTTGTGGGTTTACACTATTATTAACTTACTAACTGTTGCACTTGGGATATTATATATTGGAAAGCAGATATACAATGGAAATGGAAAATTGGAAATAATCATACTGGAAATGTGTACAACATTATATTTTCTGCTAAACAGTGTGCTTTACCTAATCATTCTGAGAAACGTACAAATACTTCCTCGGCTTGTTAATAATGTCGTTCAAATGGGCAATCTTCTTGAAAGTAAGTAATAATGATATGGAAATACACCTGTTAATATTATAATTATAATTAAGTATTTATTTTAATTATTTTGTAATAAAATTTGTCAAATTTTATAGGAGAATTGGGAAGAGAGAGGGAACAAGTTCGTCTCGGAAAGTTACGCCTACTGTTTCCACTAGCTCTGAGGAATTTTGTCGTCAGCTGCGTTATTTCCGGCTGGGTTTGGGGATTATTTCTGTGTTTTAGTGAATTTGGAAATAAATTGCGCACAGGAATCTTAAAATGGTTCGCTGTTCCCTTTCCTGAATATTATGGTGACACTTTAATCGCCAAATTTGTTTGGATTCTTTACATTCTACCATTGTCTTTGAGTTCTGCTGGTCCGATTACTTTATATTTAATGTTAATGATAACACTAATACTGACAATCTCATTTTGGTTGGAAGTCATTTACACCCAAGGAACACGCTCCACTTTCACAAGAGACGTGAGGGCATTCAACATAATGCGAATAATTATGGAAAATGTAAATCCGCACGCTAAAGTTATTTTATCGTGTTACTTATTGTTTGCACAAATATTCTGCACACTGTCCATGTACGGAAGCATCAAGTTATACGACGTGCTCCCTTTGCATTTGTATGCATTTTTATTATACTCTACAGTGTGCACTATTTTCTTCATCCTAGTTACGTTCAGGCTTTTTGGTTCTGTATTCTTCCTGTCAACTTCCTTGTTTTCCCTTTGGCTAAAAAGATGTGAAAGTCGTGTTTACTTAAAAAGACGATGCAAGTCCCTTAGACCGTTTGGACTAAAATTGGGACCTTTCTGCATGATAAGGCATTCGACAGGTCCTTCTTTCGTGAAGGTTATCATTGACAACACAATTACAGCAATAGTTGCGTTTTAAGTTTGTGTTAAAGAGTTTTCAGATAATAAAACGTGATAAGACAAGGAACTTATAACTTTGCGTCAATAATTTTATTTAACTACACTTAACACATGACAATATCTTAGTAGTAGCCCATTTAAAATTTTAATTGCGCCATAATGTAAAAATATAGTAGATTTTAAATTTTCAAAAATATAAATCACATGTCAAACTTTCTTTTTATTAACCCATCTTGTCACATATTGTGTGTATTAAATTATTACGTACAATAACTGTGAATTTGTTCAACATTAGTGTATTGTGTTTGGGTCATATATTGGGTTTTATACGTACAATTACATTTAATAATCGCTAAGTTTAAGTTTTTATAGTTCAGATGTTTGACTGACAAACACCTTATTATATGGCGAAGACTAGACTTACTGAGTGTAGGGAACATTATAATGTTTAATTAACGATATTAATTAACGAATATTATAGTAATTTTATTAATAAAATAATTGTAATAAAGTTAACAATAAGATGCATATATTTTGGTAATTAATGCTGAATAAAATATTCGTTAAAATCTCCCCTAATTTACAAAATGTTCATTGTGTATTCTAAAATTATAATTTCTTATTAATGGAATGGCAAACTAAATATCAAAGTTACCAGTTTTAACTGGAAAGTAAAAAAATTGCTAAATTGGACAAATTTCATGTCTATCAATTATACACATCCGGTCTACTAATAAAAGGAAATTAATTGCTTATTAATCAAGCTCTAATTAATTTTTGTCATCATTGCTCGTCTAATTGGAGAAACCTACACTAATGGAGCCCAAATGGGCAGATGTTATTTTGACCACAGACGACCTTTCGTCGTACTCAGAATACATTTATAAATATATTTTGGAAAAGAAGACGATTACCCAGTTCCTGTGTTATTCCTGTGCTAAAGTAAAGTACCGATGGACTTACTTAAAACTAACCTAATGGGCATTAAACTGCAATACAATTTCGTATAGCGGACTGCATTTTTACGATCGGGATTAAAAGATTAAAAATATATAAATCGCAAGCAGAACACAATGGTTATGTAAGAAATAAAAAACAGCCGCTACTAAAAGGTTGTCTAAATTTTCTACCTTTTAAGTGTACAAGGATGTGTTAAAAGCTAGTCGTGAGACTCACTAAAGCCTGAGGCAGGCAACAACATTTAATTTCTCTGAAAGTTGGAGGGAACAAATATTCTCAGACATAGTGAATGGTAAACAAACCATAAATTCTATAACGATTGTCCCAAATTAATTATTTTATTGTAAACACAATATTTAAAAATTGTAAATTCCAAACTATCGTTTTAATTATTGAACAGTGGCCACACAAATACTAATTACTGAACATTGATTTCTGGCTTCAAAATCAGCCGTTTTGTTTGGATATTCCTTAGTAAATAATATTGAAATTCTACAAGTAATTCCTTATGGACTGCAATGGCTGATTGGAATAAAGAAAATATTTCTGGAGCCATGGATGAGGATGACTCAATTGTATCTGATAATAATGTGGAGCATAAAATGTTTTCCTCTTGTGAACGGTATGAATTAATAAGATACTTAAAAATTTTAGATTATTTTTATTATAATGCAATGTAATTAAAATTAAATATATATGTGATTATACTATTATATGATACCGAGTCTCGTAATATGATTTCGGCTCATGTTATTTCAGAAAGCAACCAGTGGTACAAATACACCGGGTTGATAGCTTAATCTCCAAACACTTAATTCACAATGCAATACTAAAGTCAAGGTATGTTATATATTAATATCAAGGTTTCGGGTGAAATATAGTTCCACCTGGTAACATTCCCAACTTTCCCGTCCGAGATGGTTAATTTTTTATGGGTGGGAAGTGGGAAAGTTATATATCAAGTGGTAATAAGTGGGAAGGTTCTGTTATAGCCTATAACGTGTAGTTGAGTGGCTTATTATAGAACAGCGAATAACATATGTATCGTGTTGCTGTATTCATAATAGTAAGACTCCTTGCAATTAATATGTAAATTGGCATTTCTTTGCAGTATTTACTTCTTTTGTTCTTAATAACTACTTAAAATAATTAAGTTAAAAAGCATTTGTGCTGATAATGAATTTTTTATATATATTAGTATCCTAAATGAAATAATGTAAATAGCTGTAAAAGTAATATTTAAGTAAATAATATGTAAAAATAATTTGTGTAGGGGATTCAGTAAAATACTTATATAGAATTTGATTTCATTATAGCGGTTGAACAATGAAATACCTATTGCTACTATTACAAGTTATAAAAGTAATTTTCTTTGTACCCAGTATAATTTATAATATTTCTATTCCTATAGCAGGCGACATACTTTAAAAATTGAACTGATAGTCACGTTTAATTAGAATTATCTTAAATTCCTTGTAAGAAGTAGGTCACGACATTATTAATCAAACTAAAATCGGTCTATGTTTTGTTTAAGCTATAGGAAAATGAAAACGTTTAGTATTTATAATATATGTGCCGTTGCTTATGTACGTACAAAACGGTATATAAAAGAATAGATGAGTATAAAAAAGATAATAATATCATTTGTGCAACACAGTAAGTATATTGTAAATACGGTAAAATATATACTTATTTAGGCAACTCATGCTTCACCTCAGTCAACTATTTCCATTTACTTATCTT
>JAQFYC010007623.1:0-10210 GCA_034694165.1 Tomocerus mixtus
TTGCTGTTCGAAATGGAACTGAAAGCTTGTGATGATTTACACAACTGGTCAATTCCCTTTATATACTCATTTAGATTCTGGAAAAATCTTAGAAATGCTTGTAAATTGCTAGAATTAACATTACTGTAAGATTGACTATATACATTTAGTTAATTTTTGTTAGCTCATTCCTATGCGAATCTCTTTGCTGTATAAACAATGAAACTTTTGCAATTAAAAGGTTAAAATATGCTGCAGCGGCCACGCCAAGATGATATTATTCAGGGTCATCGTATGAATATAAGCAGCTTATTTATGTGTATCTTATTAAGTAAACTTAGTACCTCTATGCATAATACATAGCGTATATATTGAACATCATTTAACGATAATAATCTAATCGTCCAGATTAAAAACATCAAAATAACGAACCCACCCACTACTTAAGTATCCGCATTTTTGATTTGCACACTAGAAATTGCATCCCACTGCAGTGGTAATTGTTTAGCATAGATAGGAAATAATACACTAACAAGAACTTTCCTTAATTGGTGAGGATTATTTTTAAAAGAAGATTAATTATTATTAATTAATATCCACAAAATGATAATAATTAGCGATCAAAATGTTAATACCGATTTATAAACCTTATAAGCCGCTGGCTGAATCAGGCTTTGTTTATGTACGATGGAACGGTCGTCGTAAAAATGCATGTATTATATGAACAACGAAAGAAACACCAAGCAAGCTTGCTTGGCTTTACACACATAAGGCATTGCATTGTCTTTACACATCCCCATTATCTGTACGCGTGCTAAATATTGCCACAGGAATTGACGGCTAGTATGTTATTGCGCGTAATGTGAACATTCCATGCTGCTGTGAAGCTGGAAGTTGCACGAGGTCAACTTTTTTGATTCCGTGTTTGGATTTTTGCAAATAAAAACTGCAAATTCGGGATTTTTTAGTTTTGCCAAAGGGGGACCTGCTAATATAACCTGCATTCAAAATGGGGAAGATGATGAAAAAGGTACGTATATAAAAATTGGTATTATTTTGTCGTTTTGTAGCATTTGTTTTGTCAGTTTTTCAGCTGGCTTTTTCAAGTTTACGGTTCTTTAGGTCATTGCAAAATTCAAATTAAGTCATTAATTATGTAATAAAAATTGCAATTCACAATTTATGTACTAGGTTATTAAATATTTTAAAAAAACCGCGCCATTAATTTTAATTGCGATAACAAATTACTAGGTTAAATGATGAGGCTAAAAATAATATTTGGTTCCGCTTAACTATGATGTATGAAGACAAAAATGAGACACATTGGAGATTAGCGGAATATATTAATTAAATATTTATGTTTTTATTGCAGTACGAGTCGGGGGAGGCATCGCAATACATGAGCAGAAAAATGGCTCTGAGGAAACTTCAGCTAAGTTTGAAAATGTTCCGAAGACTATGCATTTTGAAAGGAATTTACCCTCGCGAGCCGAAAAATCGAAAAAGAGCTCAGAAAGGATCAACTGAAAAGAAAACACTGTACCTCAAGAAGGATATTCAGTTTCTCCTTCACGAACCCATCATGTGGAAATTGCGAGATCATAAAGTATTCCTCCGGAAGAAAAATCGGGCTAAGATGTTGCGGGATAAGGAGACGATGAGAAGAGTATTGGAAAACAGGCCGACTTACCGATTGGACCATATTGTCAAAGAGCGATACCCAACATTTATTGATGCCCTTCGAGATCTGGATGATTGTCTTACTCTCTGCTTTTTATTTTCAACATTCCCCAGCTTACGATTTGTTCCGGGTGGAGTTTCAAAGTTTTGTCGGCGCTTAACTGTGGAATTTATGCACTATGTCATTGAAGCCAGAGCATTACGTAAAGTATTCGTGTCAATCAAAGGCTATTACTATCAAGCAGATGTTAAAGGACAGACAGTTACTTGGATCGTGCCCCACAATTTTGGATTTCAACCCCAAACATCGGATGATGTTGATTTCCGTATAATGGCAACTTTTGTCGAGTTTTATAATACGGTCTTGGGATTTATTAATTTTCGATTATTCCACTCCTTGAATATTTGCTACCCTCCAAAGTTGACATCTCTAGCTGGAACTGAAAAGAACGATAATGAAGAAGAGAAGGAATTAGCCACAGAAGATGAGCTTGTGTCCGAAAGAGTAGCCGCACTTAACCAAAAGTTGCTCCGTGCTGAAGATGTTGCTGAAGAGCAGGTATTTATTTTTTATTGTGAAATATGTATTTCAAAATTAAAAGGCTACGCCCAATTACGTAAAATTGGAATTTATCCTAAAAAATATTTATCTTTTGTCCAGGTGCCAGAAATCGACGAGTTTCCATCCACAGACGATCAGGCTAAATTAGAAGAAATGCGAAAGGAAGCAGAACGAATTAAGAAATTAAAATCTTTATTCCAAGGAATGAAGTTCTTTTTAAATCGCGAAGTACCTAGAGAGTCTATGACATTTATCATTAGAAGTGCTGGGGGACAAGTTTCATGGGACAAGCAATTCTTCCCTGGGGCAATTTTTAACGAAGATGACAAAACCATCACCCATCAAATCGTGGATCGTAATGTCAATGAGAAACAACACCTTTCCCGCTACTACATTCAGCCGCAGTGGATTTTCGATTGTTTCAATGCTCGCAAACTGCTTCCAGTTGAAAAATATTTCCCTGGTGCAGTCCTTCCTCCACATTTATCTCCATTCTTAACTGAACGAGAGGGCGATTATGTTCCTCCAGAAAAGAAGAAGTTCTTTGATATGGAGAACGGAATTCAAGCTCCTACTGACCCGATGGATCTTCAAAAAGAGCAGGAAGTGGAAGAAGAGAAAAGTGAATCAGAAGAAGACAGTGACGACGATGAAGCTATCGATAGTAATGAAGAGGAAGAAAAGTCGGATGAAGAGGTAGAAGAGGAGGAGGAGGAAGAACTCGATGAAGAGGAAGCCAACAAACGGTCTTTGAAGAAACAAATGCGAGTAGAAAAGGGAGTTGTGGAAGAAATTGACGAAATCCAAATGAAGGAAGGTGAAGATAGAGAGCAGTACCGACTTCGTGTTATGATGATTAGAAATAAACATAAGCGTTTGTATAAACGTATGATGGACAGTCGTCATCGTCGTCGAAGAGAGGCTGATAGGCTTAAAACAAAACGCATTCAGATCGAAGATTCAGAGAAGGCTCAGAAGAAGGCATCAAAAAAGTTGAAGGTGTAAGCATTCGTTGTTAATGATTTTGTTTTAATAAATTCTACTATTGTTTACATAGCAAATCGTAAAAATGTAAGAATAATTGTAATAATTAATTGTATTGTTCATTCCATTATAGTTATTATTATTATTCTACAGTCTAGTACTAGGTGTTCATTTTGCATTGGGAGGCTGGGAGGCTCTAAGGGTATAAGTAAAGTTACGTAAAAAGCTTAAGAACGATATAAAGTTAGCATTATAAACATATTATAAACTTTACAAATTTCAGTAAACTATTTAAGATTTCGATATTTTTTAGTACTTTTGGTAGGAATACCTGTACGTACAAAAAGTAATAATGATAATATTCATCTATGGATAAGTGATTAAAGCGACTAATGATAGAATGATAGTTATTACACAGGTTTGTTAATCTATCATCGCAAGGTCATTATAACTTCAAACGGAAGTGGGCTTGTGACAAAATTTGGCCTTTTAGACTTATTGATGTCAAAATCTTCATAACCAGGTGCCATTTCAAACGAAAATGTTTGAAGTAGTCCAACAAGAAACATAAACAAATTATCTCGTGCCAAAGTTTCTCCAAGGCAGACACGTTTTCCTGCAAATTATTAATATAAGTATAGAGAATTACTTTTTAATTTTTCATAAAAATATTTTTAGATCTGCAAGAGACACTAGCATCTCTTTAAAACATTTCAGAACACAAATGCCTAGCACTGTATTAAACTTTTATTATCTTACCACTGGAGAACGGAATTAGCTCTTCGTATTTCTTCAGCGTTGTTCCGGATTCGTCAAGAAATCTTTCTGGTCGGAAATTCTCCGGGTCTCCCCAAGTATCCTTGTCATTATGGACATCATTCACATTCAACATGAGAACTGCTCCCTTGGGAAACAAATAGCCATCAAAAACTGAAACACAAATTAGTACATTATTGCGTTATTCAACTCGTGTATCTTAAAACAAAAGTTATGATTTCTGTTTTACTTATGTAAGTGTGGTGCTAATTTTAAAACTACTTTTTAAAAGAAATAGTTGAATTAAATACCAGTGTCTTTAGTTGTACTGTGGTAAACACTCATTGGAATAAGAGATGCTTTTCTATGGACCTCATTGGTGAAGGCTTCCATGTACACCATTCTAATAATTATACATTTTTTAAAAAATTTATATTTTAATTTTAATTTTACCAATTATTTATTTCAACGAAGTAGGTTTGAGTCCAAGTACTTTGCTTTGTCATCCCTGCTCGGTAATCTATCTCGTCCAATGACTGAATCAATTTCATTTTGTAATTTCTTCTGTACTTCCGGAAACCTTGATGCAAACAGCATAGCGAACAAAATAGTAGTCGCTGTCGTCTCAACACCCGCAGAAAATAAATCCAGCAAGACAATCTGCAAGCTTTTTACTGAAACAAACGAAGAGGAACAAATTATCCCAAAAAGTTACTACATTACATACCTAAATTGGATGAGGAGATGAGACTATGAGACATATTGCAAAATGATCAACTTACTTCCGTCTTCAGAATGAAAACTCGAACCAGGTGGCGCGGTTGAAATATGCTGAAGATAACTGTCAATGAAATCTCTCGGTGGTTGATCGTCCAGTGGTTCAGTTTTGTGTTCTTCAATAATCAATTGTACAAGATTAATAAGATAGTTATAAAGTTGGGTGCGTTTCTCCCATAACCCTTTTTTGACCAAATTGTACTTAGCAGGCAATGGGAAAAAATATCCTGCGTTGAAAATGTTATTTTGTCTCACAAATCTGAAAATCAAATAATTTAGTAATTAATCATAATTAAATGGTACAATATGTAATCCCCAGCAACATTTGTAGTCCCTGTCCCTATGCTTCTCTTACGAATGCAATATTTCCATTAATTGGTTAAAAAGAGGATCATCTTGAGCAAACCGTTTTCCGGTCAAAATCGTCCACAGCGAATTTAAAACGGATGCGTTAAATATATTGCTTATGTCAGTTGGTTTATCCACATGTTCCCTTAATATAATTAAATGTTTTATTTAAACATTAATAACATTATAATTCTTAAAATATTTAATGGTTCTATTTTTCTCGTAGATACTACCAACTTTAAAGCTCCTAAAAGTTGTTGGAGTTCGAATGTAAGCAATTCTTCCATGGACTGCTTCCCGAATCCGAAATCTCGCAAATTCCTTAAAGAAAATCGTCTTTGTTCGGACCAACTATGATCTGCATCCGCGAACAAAATCCCACGATTTTTCTTTCCTTGGTTTCTTAGCTTCCACGTCTCGAAATCTGGCCTTCCATTAAATTCATCCTTTGAAGTTAATTCTCTGATCATTTTGTGATCATTTACTACAATCACCCTACAATCATTTAACAAATTCAATGACAAGTATTCCTAAACAAATGACCATCATAGATCATAGCTTATTTATTTGCCCTGAATAATTTTTTTGGTTAAAAAACTTACAAAAAATCTCCGCAATAAAAAGAAAATATTTTTCCATATTTTTCTTTGTACTTTCTGAAGATTTCAATAGGGTTGTGCTTGTTAAAATTAGCCAGATTTACCAATGGTCCTACAATAGGTAATCCCCATGGCCCTGTAATTTAATTCGCATTCATAATTTTTTGTGTTTTATAAAGACCCAAATAGGTTCTTTGGTTGCATCATAAAATGTAAATTACATAAAAATATTGCTCTAACTCAAAGAAGTATTGGTAGCCATTATATTAATATAAAATATTAATCCTTATATATTGAACGGTAATAGGCCCAATCATGTGGTAATAGTATATCAATATGCTAATATTATGTGTTTTATAAACCGAGATATAGGAGCAATAAAGAACTCATTGAAATAGTTATGTAACAATGTCACATCTCTGTACAAGAGTCAAATATTGAAATCAAAAAATTAATTGTCATGAAGTTAATTATTATGACGACAAATTAGCAAAGTTAGGTAATATAGTCCGTTTGGCTAAAATTTTTCAAAAGTAATTGATAAATATATATTAAATACATTGAATAATAAGAATTAAAAATAGCAATTTGCAATAATATATTCAATATTATGCAAATACCGGTAAAGATTGATATATTTAGTTCAATATTATAACATTAGTAAATAGTCCACATATACATTATGCACATACCAGGTGGGAGCTGCTTCAAGTAGTTTATTTTCTTCAGTAGGAAAAATATAAGACATGCAACAGAAATTGCTGTTGCGTACGTATTGTAGTTATCCATATTCCTGATTCAAATTATATAAATTGTTTTGTATTCTATAATTTGTTTACATAATTATTTATTAAAATGTTCTTAAAAATTTATTCTCTGGAAACAGGTTTCCTTGTATTTACAAGCTCTTCGCGCTGATGGTAAGTAAATAGAACTGAACCGAATAAGGTTAATGCGTAATTGCCTGTTGTTCTGTGTAGTTGTCTT
Source organism: Tomocerus mixtus (assembly GCA_034694165.1). Lineage (NCBI taxonomy): Eukaryota > Metazoa > Arthropoda > Collembola > Entomobryomorpha > Tomoceridae > Tomocerus > Tomocerus mixtus. The sequence continues at coordinate 6,673 of JAQFYC010007623.1, forward strand.
GCTTATATAGAAAGGTAAGGTAGGTACAATTACTTTAGGTACAAGTTTTATGCGTAGGTTGTATTTTGTATTAGACGTCTGTTCTTCCGTTCTGTATTGAATTAAATGTAGGACAACCAAAAAGCTGAAGCTGCGGAGGTTGATAAACAGGATCGAATATTTATAAAAGCATGCTTACATTTAATAGGGAAAATGGCACTAACGGAAAAATGCATTTTTTAATTAATCAAATGAATAGTTTTTATATTTTGATATAAGTTAATTGAATTATTAATTTAAGACAGTTGGAAATAAATACCTACTAAAATGATGAAGGAAATCTCAACTATGAAGTTAATCGCAACAGAGGAATAAATAATTAAATTAATTGTCAGATTAGAATTAATGTGGGTTAATTGTATTTTATGGCCAGCTTAATAAATATGCTTCCCAAACTTCCATGACTAAAATAAGTAGACAATTACCTAAAATTATTGTAATATGATTTAAGTGGTAGGCAATGAAAATCAATTACAACTGATATGCTCATAATATAGATTGAGGAAACATTTATAAATAATTATTTTATTTTTCTACAAAAATTTGTATCGTAGATAAGTAATACAAAAATATACTGGGTTATATTTAACACAGCAGTATAATAAAATAGTAGTATTGTAGTATAGTGCAGTTGGTGAGTGAGTAAGCCTGCGCTAACTAACAAAGAGTGACTGACAAGACAAATGCTCAAGAAAACACTAACTAATAGCATTAGATAATATTTACACATCATATAAACATTAACAATGCTACTAAATAATTAATTATAACAGTTATAAACTAATGTACTTAAGTACAATCTGTAGTCACAAAAACGGAGTAACAAATTCTAACTGTGGTGCTAATGAACCTATAGGATCAACATTCATTAACTCTAATACATACGCTAACTATTAATGGTGGTACAAAAATATTTAAAATCTAATTAAAGTAGTGTTGAAGACATTTCCTGCTGCTACTACAAAATGCAAATAAAATTCTCATAACTTAAATACTGAATACAGATACCACGAAAAATAAAAATTCCTGTCTGTGAAACCAATTCACATGTTGTTGCTGTTATACGTGTTGGTCGAGATGAGATTTCCATTTTTGGTATTTTGTTGGTTGGTGCATTTTATTGTTCACCTTTTGCATTGAATTTAGGGAGCTAATTTATTAGTAGTAGCTCGTGCCCATATCGTATCCACCTAAAACAGACAAAATATATTATAACAAAATATAAATTTTTGGACCATAATTGCACAATTGTAGATCAAAATATTTACACGTGAGAATTTAGATACAAAGTTCCTTTGACCCAAATATGAACATTTAGGTTAACAGTATAATTATGTAAATATTTTATCCAGATATGCGTATTTAAAGTATAAAGTGTATTTTTGGTCAAAATATATAATAATAAATTTAGAATAGGCACAAAATACGCTTTTATCAAAATAATTATACACACATTGTGTCATTTTTGTCCAAAAATATAAAAAAATTCACACATTTGTAACTTACATCTTTAGATCAAAATTATACCCATTTAGCTTAAATGTACAATATAACTCTCGATAATTTTTTGTAAAAATTTAATTAATTACCTCCGTAATTCGCTCCGCTGGAATACCCATTGGATTTTGTTTCTGGAGTCTTGACGAATGTACGTGCTCCTAAAATGTAACGACATTAAAAAAATGTAAGCAAATTCCATCTTCCATTAATTTTTACACCTTTCCATTTTTGCATTTTATACCAAACACCCATTATAAAATAATAACCACAATTAGTAATTCAATTCCACATTATTTTCCAAATACCATATTTTATAATATATACTGTTTAGAAACACTATTACAATTAGCGTGTTAATATTGACCAGTGTTAATGATCGCATAAAATGGCGTTATTTAAAGAAATGTAACCTGTAGAATTAATGAGTTGCAATAATAATTATTACCTTCATTAATTCCTTGCGACATTGACCTTTCCAATAATTATTAGAAACAATAGCGTTCAGCTAGCATAGCAAGCTATCATATCAGAGAAATCGAAAGGTAAATGCATAAAAGGAAATAAATGGAGGTCAAGGCAAGGCAAATTAGCAATACCAACATAAACATCATTTTCAGGTTTGCTGCACACAATTGAAAATGAAACTCGTCGAATTGTGAGTGCATCTGAAAGCGCATCTTCGATATTTATGTAAATGTCAGTGCATAGCAATATATTATCATATATGCACTTTTCAATAATAATACAGTTATAAATATTGTAACATACACATAACATAAACTACAACACAACCACAACTAGTATGTAGTAGATAATAGTTAATAAAATAATAATATTGCAGAAACTAGACTGATTTGATTGCTCAATTAACCCTTTCACTTGTTTTGTCTTGAGGCAAAGCCGCTGTTAGTAGCATTAGCTTTATTTTATAGCTATTGTTTTGAATAGACATGAAAATCAACATCTCATAAAATATCACAATTGTTGGCATGTCCCATCCAGCAACATTAGCATTAGCTGCCAATCTTTCAAAACAGTAAATTTCTTTATTGGCAGGGGCAGTCTATGATCATTACCACAGCATGCGTATGTACAATGTACAGCACTATGTAATGTAACGACAACAACAAATGCAATATTTTCATTGAAAATGAAAAGTTTTAAATTATATAGTGGTACAGGTACAGATAGGCAGAATTAAAGGAAACGGACGGAAAGTGCAAGTACAATTACTTAAAGCAAAGATCATGCAAAATATAAACAGAAATTATTACTTATATTACAGTTCACACTGGAGTGAGCAAACCCAAACATATCATAACATAACTGACCTCCAAGGCTATATCCAACACTACCAAACAGTCTTTTATTCTTTAGAGCCTCTTGCTCTCGCTTTTCTGCCTCCATACTGGCATCCAAATTTTCGTAGTCATAATCTAGAAGCAAATACCACATCACAAAGCTAAACATTTACGAATTTAATCACTAAATCAAAAACTTTTACTTCAACCGCAAATAACTGTAATTATTTCCAGAAAACAATTCATTAACTCAATTTAAAAATTCTTCTTTTTTGCAGTAAATTGGCTTGGCTTGCTTAAAAAAGGTTAATCGATTTATTTAATTCAGTAAAAATTGAGTTTTACTTAACTAACTCTTACTAAATGTACTGAAATAAATTAATACCAGATGCTTATCATCTCTGTAGATGTGTAATTCTCAATAAATTCCAAGATTTATTATTTCACTGTCTAGTTAATTATTTTTAGTGCATTAATTATCTAGAAATGTCAGGTTCTTAATTGATACGAACCGAAAAGAAGCGTAAAACTCAATAAATGTCAACTAAAAAAATCAAGAACCTAAAGAGACAAACTAAATACAAAAGACAATACAATAGTATACTATTAAAGACAAGTCAAATATTTCATACGATTGCAATCTACGAACGAAAAGAGAACAAGTTTTACCATTTACAGTTAAATGCATTAAAGTTGAA
>JAQFYC010007624.1:0-10210 GCA_034694165.1 Tomocerus mixtus
ATAGACTTTAGTGAACCATTGATAGACAAACATTTTTAGTGTGATATTTGAAACTCCGTAGCCAAAACGGAATTACAACATATTTTGTCATTACATATAAAATATTGAATGGCAATGCCATGGAGAAAAGTAAACGGAAAATTAATTTAGTCATATCCATCCAAAGAGTTTTTACGTAAACATTAATTGTAATTTTGCTGAAAGGTACTCTTCTTTGCAATAAAACACATTAAATAAATAAACTGGATACTAACCACTATAAATGACCAGCGAAGGTACATTTTTAATCGAATCTCACATCACCCCACATAATACATTCCGTTTTTGGTCAAATCTCCCATCGCCCCAATAAGTTGGGGCAGTGTGAGAAAGAAAAATTTATCCTTGCATTGAAATCTGTTAACAAAATGCATAAAGGTTGAAACGTTTAAAAGTTACAAAATATATAAAAACGTAAAAGGTACCCCCTGTACCCCTTGGGGTGGTCTGATTTGGACCTTGTGGCGCTGTGAAAAAGCAAAATTTATCCTTGCATTGGAATCCGCTAAAACAATTCAAAAAGGTTGAACGGTTTAAAAGTTACATAGGTATTTGTATAATAAGATGTACCCCCTGTACCCCTTGGGGTGGTACGATTTGGACCATTTTCATAGCCATCCGTCCTGTTATATCAATGAACATTTATGCCAACTTTGGTTGAAAGCCGTCCAATACTTTAAGCGTAATTTTGTATATACAGACAGACGGACGGACATTACGAAACCATATCCAGCTTCGCTGGTAACAATATAAAATCTTTCAATCGATCAATTTTTCACTTAATTACGCTTAAATCGGGAAATGATAAATAAATTGAAATAGCAACATCAACTTTGCAATATTATGCACGGGATTACACTATTATCTGTTATTATTGGCTTTCTACGAAATTTTAAATACTTACCATATAATTGGTGTGATATACTTTAGCTTAATTAATAAACTTGAGCAATGTTTTCTGGAAATAAAATAAATATATGTGCACGCATCGTAATTTAATCTGATAATTCTAAAAATTATAGATTAGTTTATTGGTTTATACGTCAATTCCATTTATTATTTACTGTAGTGCAGTTTCATGCTTAAAAATAATAATACCCAAATATCGAACAGTATCAATGAATAGGCCATCGCTTCGTTAAAAGCAGAAAGTATGTACTATAATATTCATCCAATTCTTGTGCTGAGTAGATTTAGTTGCGTTATGTAGAATTAGCTGCATAACATACAAATAAGGTACAAGGTACGCAGATAAGTTGTAAAATAGTATGGAAATATGCCGCCTAATACATTTATTGTACGTTTATTAATATTCAATCATATAGGATTATGTCATTAATATTCGAAGTTTTAGAAAACACAATTAGTTTTACTAAGTACATAATTAAGTACAAGCCTTACACAGTCTAAGTTAACTTTGTTTCTGGAAATCATAATATATCGTATTGTAAATTAGATAAACGATAATATTTTGATATGGAAAGTCAAAATTATATGTAATTACTCTAATGATTACCTAATTGTGCGTATAAATAGTTATCATAAAGTTACTGAATTGATGTTGAGGTAATTAACAAAATTAAGTAGAAATCCTTATTGGCAAGCTAATTAGTTCTGCTTCTAAGTATATAAGACGTGGCGTACTGCAATAATCCATTACCAACTACCGACTTGACTTACTCACTTGAAACCCACTCATTTCAAAATGAAATTTATTTTCGTCCTTGTAGCAGTCATGGCTATTGCATTAGGTAAATATTTAAAAACGATATTCATTTTGAAAACCAATAGAATAACCATATTTGTATAATTTTATTTTTATTGTAGTAGCCACTGCCATTCCAATCAAAAAGGGCGAACTTACGACCGAACCTAAAGTGAATGGAACTGAAGGTAATTTTAAAAATTCACCTAAGGTTGCCTAAATAGTTGATGATACACTAATTCCCGTTAATTGAAAATTACGAGCAGTTTTAAATTAAAGGGATTTTCAATCAAACAATAACATTAAAATTGTATGTATATATATGATAATTTCAGCTGGACCAGCGGCGGATCCTTCTCAAGGGCTAAAAGGTAAGAACAGCACTGAAAACAAGAAAATATAATCATTAATTTAAACTCCAAATCAATTGAATGTATATGCAAGATATACTAGTTACAGATACAATTTAAACCTTACTTATTGTAACATGTTTTAGAACTTCGATGTGTCCATGACGGTGATCCACCCCCATTTAATGGCATGTGGAAATGTGATGGCGGAATCGATACTTCTAGATAGTGGATAATATGATTGCTACATCGGGATTGTGTTTAATATTGAATTAGGCAATTTTATTAAATTTAAAATAGCTTAATATTGTAACATTCAAATTCACAGATTAATAAATAACGTAGTTGTATATAATTATCCATCACAATTAAACACTGAATGTCTTTGTTAGACGCCATAATAATATATTTACCATATAATTCTAATTGCAACAGAAATGAAAATTCAAATTATACATTCTTATACCGATGATTACATAATGGGACGATATTGTTAAAATAAAGTTGCAACTAAGTACGCACCATACATGCCTACAAACAATTGGTTAAGTCAACGAAAAAGTAATTATTTATAATTACCTTATTTTTCAAAATAAAATGCTCCAACTTCCTCATTTAGTAATTTTCAATAGTGATTATTTCCTTTAGAGAAAAGAAAGCATTCTTTCTTGAGTGCGCCCATCTATCATTGCCAACAAAACCCGTTGTATAGTGTATGGTTAACTTCAAGTGACACAAAAATATATTTATGTCACTAATAAATTGCTCTGATTAATTCAATTTTTGTATATATGTACATAATAAGTGTTTTGGAGAGTTGAGTATCAGCAAATCAAATATTAACTTATACTATATAATACATTATGCATTTCTGGATAGCTTCTTCCATAAACTTGACACGTTAAACTTGGGAAAATTCCATTAATTAAATTGCCTAAATATTTAGAGCGGGCTTGAGCATGAAATGCAAAATAAAAGTAAACAATTGTATGTGAAAGGTTACAATTTTAATATAATGGTTGTATATGTACACTTTTATAGTGTAAAAACTATGTAGCTCACATACAACATAAAGTTACAATTAATTTTAATTATATACCAATATGTAGAATTGTAGTAGCAGATTTTAATTCAAATAAGTGCATTGATTGGTTATCCATTTAATCAAGAAGAGTGTATTTATATTTATGTAGTTTTTGTCTTTTGTCATCTTCATACCTAAAACAATTTGATATTAAACAATTTGCCAAAGTGAACACTATTGTTTTCATATATGATGCCATTCCCATTATCAATATTTGCAATTTATTGAAGGTACATTGTACATATACTCTCACACAACTGAATTTTCCACATAACAGTTGCAATGTAGGCAACTATATTTCATTTGCGCTGCAATTTTTTTTAAATGCATATTACAATTTTAACAATCAATCTTAACGTCAATTGATAAACTTAATTGTTAGGATTACGTTTCGCAATCCATTTGTTTTTGCATCAAACATTTTGGAAGAAAGCCAGATTGCAAAAGAAATTTAATGCATATAACTGCTTCTTCAGGAGTAAGTCAAAATAATTGTAGCTGAATATCAGCAGTTTAATTAATCTAGTTATATGTGTTTTTAGAATGCCACCAGTGGGTCATCTTATGAACGCTGGATAAAAAACAATGGAAGTGTTATTTACTTAGAAGACTTTGCAGCATGTATATTCTACGATCTTGTTTATATATTTAACTTTACGTGAGTTAAATATAACATTTTAAATTACGGATTTTAGTCTTGGGTGTTTCCAATTTTTTGATTAAAATTTTAGGGAGAATATAATATTAGGAGGAGCTTTATATTCCTTCCCAAACGGGTCAACTAATAGTAAAACACTTGTTCAACTCAACAATCATGAAGCGGATATATCTATATTCCAGGTGATACAGAATCCCCAAAGAGCTTTGGAAGTTACATTTTTACATCCCACTTACAAAATGAGGTTAGCAAAAAATTGCAAAATATTTGCTTATTTATTACAATCAACTTTTAAGTATTCATAGCCACGTAGAATAAAACATTTTCTTTCTTTCTTTTTGCAAAGACTGAAGGCATTTCTAAAAATGCCAGATGTGAAAGACCAAGAAAATATTCTAACAAAACCATTTGATATTTACTCATGGTGTCTCTACGGATTATCTTGGATACTAATATGCATTTCGATTGGAATCACAAAATTAATATGGGCAAATATTTGCAAGAATTCTGTCGCCAAGCAAGATAAAAAGTTTATCAGAGATGATTTTTTCTGGATTATTTCATCCATGTGCCAAAAATGTAATTAAGTTTAATATTTAAACCTGTGGTATTGCTTAGTCAACTAGTTAAAAGATGTATATTTATTATTTTCCAGCGTGGCCTAAAATTCCCAAAGTACTGCCTTTACGAATAATTTTTGCAGTTGGATCTTTGAATGGAATGATCTATCTATTTGCATACTCTTCACATATAATTTATATTTTAACAATCAGCAAATTCACAATTAAAGACATTGGTCAGCTAATTGCGTTACAGTATCAATTTACAGTTCATGAAAAAAGCGGAGCAATGAAATATTTTCTTGAGGTTTTAAATAAACTATTATAAATATTGATTCTATGACTCAATTTAGATTTGCTAATAATTCTTTGTATTCATGAATTAGCTTGTTTTACTGTTGTTTATATTGACATGTATTTTTGCAGGGCTTAATTAATTCATCTGCTACATTGCAAACCCAAGTGATACAAATCAACGATTATAACGAGGTGAGCCATAACTCCAAAATGGCATATCTCTCACCTCCTGATACATTCTTTCGCAAAACAGTTGACAATTTGCATCTTTCAGAAATATACTTATGTCAAAATGTTTACTCCGTGGACGCCAGTGTTACTTTACGAGATGTTGGAATGATGGTAAGGAAGGGGTCCGAACTCAGAAGCATTTTTAATTTAGGGTAATTGTTTATATACTATACATTCAAAAACTATTTTCAGTAATTAATAAGTTTCATATTAATTATATGTTTCAATGTGATCTCATGTCTGTAATACAGATTGGCAATTATACAAGAACGAGGGTTAACTGATCGATATCAAAAAATCTACGACAGAAAATATTCTCTTATTTGTAAATATAACCGATTTGGAAATGAAGCTAGGGGGTCAACTGATTCAATACCTATTACTGCTTACCATGTGTGGACAGCTTATGCAATTATATTTTTTGGTCTGTCTTTATCAATTTTTGCACTTTTGTTGGAATTTTGCGTAAAATAAAATAAAATATATTGCAACAAATGCTAAACATACTAATTTTATGAGTAAATAAAAATTTTGTTTTATAGTGACAAATCCTTTGCGTGAATAAATATAGTAAATTGGATGTTTAGTGCATACACGATGAGTCAGAAATAGTGTAAATGGAGATTTAAAAGGTGAACATTTGCGAAGTGTGGCAGTAACATAGGCCGGCAAAGGTTGGTATCCTTACTTGCTATGCGTAATTTGAAGCCTATCGCTACGTTAGAAAATGTGTTGACATAATAAGGCAAAGCTTGTGGTCAAATGGAAAATAAAAAATCTATTTCTAAACTGTTAAAAAATTGTTGCACAACGCTGTTAATTTTCGACAGGAAATTTTCTAACAGTTTTAAAATTTTCAATTTGACCTTTGACATATAAATGTCAACCGATTTTGATGACATAAGGGCAGCAGGATTACATAAAGTCGGGCTTTTGACTGATACGGCTCAACACCAACCCCTGTTTAAATGTTTACATGTTAAGTCCCCTTATAACACTGACTGACCCCGTTCTAAGCAGAAGTTCGAACTAATAGATACATATATGCTATTGTACTTGTGCCTAGTCTTTATTGAACATATATAAAGCTTAAAATATGTGAGCTACTACGATGGTTACCATCCATCGTAAATGATTATAATGAGCAAATGTATTAGATGAACCTGATCATCTCTTATAACAATGCATACATAACATTATCTCCAGCAAGTTGTAGCTATCTGTAGGTATGCAAATATTTTAGATTGAGCTGAAAGAATTTATAAGGAAAACCGGTTGCAGGTCTACAGTCCAGTTTTTTAGTCCAGTTTATATCTGCGAACAAATATAGGGGAGCGACTGACTACCTATCAAATGCTATCCAGAGTCAAGAGCTAACCATAATATAATAAAAAGGTTGATCATGCATTCATCCATAATCAGATTTTTACAGCAGTCCCAACATTCCGGTGGACACTGCACTGCAGTTGTCTGCTGCTACTATCATTAGCACACCTGTTGCAGGCCAAATGCATTGAATACATTTAATGCGAAATATTTATTAGAATTTTCAAATATTATGAAAATTTTGAGTATTTGTAAGGAGATAGGCAGTATAATACTTTCTAAAACATAGTTCATCAGTACCCCAGTTCTACGAATGCAAATATTTAAAATTATCAAATTGTCGTTTCAGTGTGCGATTGTGTTCAGATTTACTCATATTTTAAACTTGCAATCAAAATACCAAATCCATTACTTTAAACATAACATTCTTTAAGCACTATTTATTTTTTTAAATGTAATGACAGTATGAGTACTATAATTGATAGGGAAAATCTCTAACTGACAAAAATTAGTTACACAACAACAGTGACACACTTTGGAATTGAAGAGATGGCCCCCGATTTAATTTTTAGTATGGTAACAATTCTGTGCTTGTGCATTTGTGGATTAATTGGAAATATTTTAAGTGCGCTTATATTACTTCAAAAAAGCATGCGTGCTCCTACCACATATTTTTTACTCGGACTGACATTATCCGACGTTCTTCTACTTATTTTAAGTTTTCTGAGAACTTTAAATAATCTACATCCTTTTCATCTCCATAGCACAGAGGAATTGAAGACTTTTATCTTCTTGTGGGATTGGATATGTGAGAAATGATATTCCCTGTTTTAAAATTTTTATTTTATAGAAATTACTAGCATCGTACGATATTGATTTTCTTTGTATAAACTATAAGCTATAATATATGGTTAATTATTATGTAATATTAATTATTAAAGTTCTTGTTTTTCTTTAAGGTACAAGTGGGACAAAATATTTCACGGTGGCAATATCTTTGGAACGGTGTCTCGTGATTTGTTCCCCTTTTCGAGCACGAGGATGGGTTACTGAAAAGAGTGCAAAAATATCCACATTGTTAATTCTAGCATTTACTGTAATACTGTCAGTTGGCAGTTTCTTTTATGCTACGTACTGGCCTTCTTACGGATTTGATGTTTTTGCCGCTGTAGTGCTTCATTTTATGCCATTCCTTATTGTTTGTGTTCTGAACACTATTATATATTTTGGGGTGAGTTTAAATTTAACTACTCATACTATTAAATCTTCTTTTGGACTAATAAATGGAATAATTTAATTAATTTGGAAATAAAATGGTTTTGTTATTTCAGATAAGAGAGTTCCAAAAGTCTTCTAAAGAACTAACTTCTGCAGATGCAAGTATGGTAGCTCTAACCAGAATGCTCTTCTGCGTCGTCATCGTGTTTGGGTTTTGCTATTCCTTTGAATTCGTTAGAAGAATACTAAATTATTCTGGCTATTTTAAATCAAGTAAATACACTTACTATGATTACACGATAAACCACCTGGCCGATTTTTTCTACGTTTTGAATTCCTCTGTGAACTTCGTAATTTATATTTTGATGAGCACAAAGTTTCGAAACCAATTTGTAAAATTGGTAAAAAGAGCGTATGGAATTGTTAAGAATCCATGTGGAGGTCAAGAGGAAGATAATAAGACTAGTAACAATGGTACTGAGAATGCCAGTTTTGAATTTGAAACGACAACTTCAGGAAGGTAATGGTTCATTAAAAGTAGTTTACTATACATTTATTAGTTTATTCGTCATTATGAATAATAATAAATGACAGCTTCATGCCAAAGAATTAAAAATTATAGCATCCATTTTTCAGTTACTTTACTTCCAAATGTGTCAAATATGTAATAATTTTATTTAGTTTTAATTACAATGCTCTTCAAATAGAAATGAGAAATGAGAAAACAGGTGCTATTACATTTATTGCTTCTTTTATGTACAATTCTGATATATTTAGTTTGTTTGAGCAATAAAATATACTTACAAATTAAAATACAAAAGTCTAATCTGCTTGGAAATTATATATAGGTGTGTACCAATCGTTTGTCTTAAACTCAAAATTAAAGTACACTTTACTGTAACAATTGTTGTACGCTCAGATTCGATTCGCTGTTAAAATGCCGAATGCCATAAGGGTGAATGCCAAAAAAGGCTCAAAAGCCATAAGAAAGAATGCAAAATCCAAAAGAAAAAGTTTAGAAAGCAATAAGTCTTCAGTGTGACTGTGACTTGTGACTTGTGAGAGTTCAATTCCTCATTTATTTGCTTACTGTGTGTGCACTACTTTTCCGTTGCAGATTTGTCTTTCACATCTAAAAAATTCGGTTTGAGTCATTCACCTTTTTATCATTTCAATATATAGTTCCCAATACCTACAAACATATCATGTAACAAGAACTTGTAGAAGAATAATTTTAATTTTCACAGGTTTTGTCTCATTCATTCTACGACAGTTTGGTACAAACTAATGTCATGGAAAAAGCTCGCACGGTGACGGTGCTCCGTTTTTTACTAGCCAACCGGAAAAAGGAAGTCCAAATATGTATACAATATGATCTGCTTGAAACATTTTCGTGGAAATCTTTTTGCAATTGCAAATAATTACAACTTGGCAAATAATTATTTATGGAATGGTTCATGTGGATATTGGGATTTAATAATTTCGAGAATATTTCATGTACAACTAGTCCAGCTCAACAATAAAATTAAGAAAATGCATGCAAAAACATCTTTTTTCGGATTATTATTTCTTTATTGAAAGACAGCCTGATTGTACAAGTTAATTTAAAGCCTGTTCCAGTGTGTCCGTTGACTAGCACGTTTAAGACATGAAAGATCCTTTGACCTAAGGATCCAGATATCTCTGGCTTTATCCCCGACATCCTCTACGTCAGCCAGATCGTCGTCAGTACTGTCGAATTCAAAATACCATTGAGTTCGGCTTTTCTTATGCTCCGGAATGACTCTTCCGTCCCAGTTATTCCCCAAAATTACTCCTGTGGTATTTGATGGACCAATGGATGTGAAATATACCCCGTTGCCATACTGGGCGTCGTCCCGGAAATCACTGCCGACTGATTGCTTAATTATCTTTGAAGCTTCTATAGCAGCCTTTCCTTTGGCATCGGTATAATGATACAACTTCACCATGTTCTCACTAACAATGAAAAATACAATATATTCAGATACCAAAAGTTAGCTTATTGCTATTACTTACTTATAATTTAAAAATACCTATCTAACACTACTTTTTATTTAAAATGCAAATTGGTTCTTTGATACAAAATACAGAACACACTCATATGTTAAACTTTCTAGATAACCTGCTGCACTCTAATTAAACAGTATATTTTATAGTATTAGGTATTTTGATAATATTAGCGACAGTATTTTAAATGTAAGTCAAAAATTACTTTCTTCTTCGTCATTAATTACATAATTATTATTAAAAATATAAAAACAATAGATGTGTGTATAATATTCAGTTAATAAATAAATGAAGTTAAAATAACCTTGAATAGAAGTACTTGTATATATTTTTGTATGTAATCGTCTGTGGGACACCAAATGCTGCAATGCAAACTTTGCCAATGTGTGATCACATTTAATTTTATTTTATTCATCCTGGGTTCGTTGCGCTGGTGTATTTTCGTGCAAATAGTTGTCGATTAGTCACCATTAGTATGTAGAAATACTTACATAAGCGATAAATTGCAGTACATTTAGCTTAGCCTAATCATACAGATTAAAAAGTTGCAGTCGTGTGCACAACCCGCACTAAACATAGAGAGTTTTTGCAACACGTAGGGTAGGAGTAAATATCGCGTTCGGTCAGTGTAAAATTGGGGTCAGGCAAGTTAGCCGAATCCGAAGGGAAGTTGGCCGAATCCGAATGGAAGTTGGCCGAACCGAAATGGAAGTT
>JAQFYC010007625.1:0-10207 GCA_034694165.1 Tomocerus mixtus
TAGAAGGGAAGAAGGAGCGAGAAGTATAATTTATGTATGTATTTACAATTTACGTGGACATACAAAGTGTAAAGCGTGAGTCATGTCATTTCATACTCATGAGAAGGTCAAAGGTGAAGGTGAGTGGAGAACCTCTGTATGTTATGTGTGTGCAAAAAAAGGAAGGCGAGCGAGGGTAGAACGAAACAGAAAGAAATTGAGAAAACCTTGGCGTCTACTTACTACTTACATTTATTTTACATGCCATAAGCGTGGGTGCTCTATTATCTATTCTGTTCTCTGCAAAATATACACTCGCTCCTTTGAGTTTTTGCACACGTAAAGTAAAATACAGACATAATTAATACATACGTATAAGTATAGTTTTTATGGTTATGAAATAAGTATACGTAATAATATTGAATGATGTGGTGATGCAATGCAATGCTTTGAACACTGAAACTGAAGGTAAATGGTAAATGAGTTCTCGTCCGTTGTTTGATTGTTTGTTTGCCCGCTGTTGGTTGGTTCGTGTGAGAAATGCATTGATATTGAATTTATTTGATCCTCTTCTACTCTCTTGATTTGTAAGTAGGATTTTAGTTTGTAAGCTCTATCTATATGTTTACTCGTTTACTCGTTTACTGTATTTATTACCTTCTACTCTTCACATACCTACTCTGTAATGTTAATAAGTGTACTGTTGTAATCTGTGACTTCAATTGAACTGTACTGTATACAATTTCACGAAATGAATGATATTTTGCCAAAAATAAAAAGGGGGAATGAGAAATGAAAATTCAGGACTTGAAACTGAAATCAATAATTTACTATCTAATTTACAGCAGTTATTACAGTATAGGCTCATCTTTCGTAGCTCTTTTACTCATTTCTTGTTTCTTACCCACACTCCATCATGCATACAATTAATTTTTGGTACTGAAAAACAATAGCATTTATTCTGCATAATATAAATATGATATCTATCGAATTTGTGACACGTCACAGTCACATGGTGGAGTAATAATTTACTAATAGAAGGTGCATGCATAAATATAAATTATTTTACCATATAACTCTCTCATATACAGTGCAGTGCAGCAGTACACTAATACTTCTACGGATGTATCTGTACGTAGGTGTATTACAATATTTTTGCAAATTTTATTTGACATTTAATTGACTTTAGAAACTGCAACCACTATTTTCTACACTCGATTTATTTTGTCTATAGATATTTGCATTTTTCATTTTGTACGCGTAGAAGCATAAACCCATGTATTTTTAGTGATTGCATAATATTCCAAGCATATTGAACGATGAAACGAAAGGACAGCTAATTAGAAATTATTGACACATGTGGCAAAGTAGCTTGTTGGGCAGCATAAGTTGATAAGGGAAGATAAATCAAGGAAATGCCATTCCAAGCCAGGCCAGGCCATAGATGGACGGAAGGAATTCAATGCAATGCACAGAGAAGCTAATTGTCTCAAAAGTCTTGGGAAATGAAGAGATGAGGATGAGCTGAGCAAATTAAGTGAGTCGATTCGAGTCAAGTCGAGCCAACAGCATAAGGGAAGCCAGCAGGATGAAATTGAGTGAGAAGGGAGACTCAGGAGACAGTCCAGGATTCTTGAGTCTTTCAAAGAGATAAGTATCCTTTAGATTCAAAAATAATCTCATAATAGCCTAATGATTCCGCCCATTTGAGCTGAGCAGCTAAGGACACTTACTGTCTATACTATCTCTCTCTCTCTTCTCTTATATAAACTATAACAGATTTGCACTTAGCACATAATGCTAAATTACTTACATAACATTTTCTATGTAATACTTAACTTACAGTAACCAAAGCCAACTAACATTTGCCTATATCTATATAGACTTATATATAACACTTTTACAGCTGGTACTACTTTACTCCTATGTAGCTTTAGCTACTGTCAAGAGAACTAGTTTTGATTCCAAGTACAGTACGTGCGGAAAGTTTAAGTAGAGAAAATCTGTCACATCAAAGGGAAATGGATGCACGAATTGACATAAAATGGAATTAAATTGGAGTGAATGCAACATGGAATGGAAGTTAGTATTAATTCAGACATTCTGTCGGCCAATTATAATTACAATTTACATCTACATACGTGAAACATTTTATAGTTTACGTAATCGCACGAACGACAATACTTTTGGCGAAAAGGATTTTTTAGGCCAACGAGCGGACAATGCCTAAATATTTAAAAGTAAAACAAAGTTTAAATTTTTTTAAATGACGATTGTTATATAATTGTGCTGTAATAACGTTAAGTCGGTAGGTATAGATGGACATCAATTTACCTGAAAAAGAAATAGATTTATATTAATGTAGGCTTCCTGGAAGGTTAAAAATTATAATCGAAAGTGATTTGGTTAGAAATTTAATTGCAATTTAGTATTTTTCGGTATGATCCTAGGTACACGGATTAATTAACTTGAAAAGATTTTGCAAAAATAGTGTAATTATGCAAATGTAATTATTTGACTATGTAAAGATATAAGATATGTTAATTCTGCAATTTATGGGTTAGTAGACACAGAAACATGCAGCAGGGATTATCTGAACTATTTTAGTACTTATTTGTGATCACAGAATGATATAAATTGCTATTACATAAGAGATGAAAGAGAAAAGTTTAAAAAAGAATGGCTGTTCTGAAGGTGATGTGATTTGAGTTGAATTGACTCGGCTGGTTGGCTGGCTCGGCTGGCTTGGTTTTGCATTGCAATGGATGTTGGTTGTGGTGTGTATGTAGATATACATATACTATACGTGTTGTGTGATGATGATGGTGAGGATGATGATGATCTGGTGCTCTGGCCTGGCCTTGGCGTCGGAAAAAGGAGAGAAACCTTGTGCCAAGTGTTTTTATTTTATATTTTATGTAATTATCATGGCATTGTTGTTTGTATCATCCTCATATACATACGTACGTACTTAGGCTACATCTACATTATGTATTAAGCATACTTAGAGCATATTATAAGAGCTAGTACTTTGCAAAGAACGATACGTTTGCATTACATGTCATGGACTGGGCTGGACTGAACTTGGACTGCTTTATTGTATTGGACGCTCAACTGGCTCTCTGGCCTGGACTGACTGGATGTCTCTCTTTCCGTCTCTCTCCTCTCTATCTATGTGTATGTATTCTATATAATGTAATCTCTCTTTCTGGCTTCACTCCCTCCTTCTCGTTATTTCCCTTTTTGCAAATCTGTAGCCTAACCTAAGCGGATCTTTCTGTGCAATTGCAATTCCCTCGATTTGCGTTTCAAGCTGGACTCTTCTATATATATGTATACTGGCTGGACTTTTATTCTACTGTACTATTTACTTAAATGTGTACGTGGCCTGGAATGGATGAATTTGTACATGTACCATCATGATGTACCTTAATATGTGCTGGTGTCGTAATGTACCTGTGTATTGTATTGTATGCATGGATACGGATTGTCCTCTCCCTGTCTCTGTTCTGTCCTCGTGTTTTTGCAAAATGCTGCTTCATCCTTATTAATGTAGAATGTAGCTTTAGCTTACAAACACAATTACATGCCCTAAATACGTGAATGCAATATATGGGGAATAGCTTCACCTGGTCTGGTCTGGACGAAACCAAGTCTGCTGTAGGCCGTAGGCAGAACAGAACACTTTTTCACTATTATCATCTCAATGCGAATTGCGAATAGTATTTGAATTTATATAGTATGTGCTAAAATTAAGGTGAGGTAAGCGTGAAGCTCTAAATGGAAGTACCTTTAAGCTAAAGCAAGATACCTACTACCTACTACCTACCTACAAAATCTACCTTTGGAAAATGAATAGTATTTAGCAATAGCAAAAAGCGACAAATATTGTATTATAGCATAATAGCCGTGGAGAGCAATACATTTAATCATGTTTATGATAAGTGTTTCGTTTATCGTAGCTACTTAGGCATATTGTATATAGAACTATAGTAGAATTCGCTAGAAGTTAAAGTTAAAGACTCACTCACTTAGCCAGCCTCAACTTCAACTCCATCCCTGTTTCTCGGTATAACTTTGACATTGACATTGAGTTCGTCTCGCTTCTTTTCTTGCGATTTGCTCGAATGACTGTCTTCTCTCTCGTCTGTGAGTTCTGCAACGTAATGCAGTGTATAAGATTGTATGTACCAAACAGATTTGGCATACGATACATACATAGGTAGGTTATACTACTACTACCTTAACTGTTTGTTAGCTAAACTTATTGTTAGTGTTAATGTTAGGTACATGTACATAATATGTATAATATAATGGTAAATTATGAGTGCCTACTGCCTACCTATGTGAATGTCGTTAGGTATGTTATGTAACATCATGAAATAGGTATAAATGTAGTGTAAACGAACGGACGACCCCGACAACGCCAATCGAAAGCCAAGGAGACTTCTTCTTGTAAGTCTCTTGACTACAAAAGAAATAAAAGATTGGAAGAAAGAGTAGACACATTCCCGCCAGCTATCATCCCCTTGGATTGGCCAAGCCATATATATCACATCAGTCAAAGTCCGATGTGCATGATTTTTTTTCATATGCTAAAAAATATGCAACTTCATAAGTATATTCTTTTCTAAGTTACAAGAACATTACACAGCATAAAGATAAGTAAAGGTGTGGAGAGTATAAGAGCACTCAATAACACATACTTAACTATTAATTGCGAATACCAGGTACTTTAGCCTAAATGATCCTTTTTATTTTTATTATACATACATACATCGATCAATTTACCTACTGTCTCACCTGTATGCTGTACTTTGAAAATGAAACCATTAATTAATAGCTCTATTAACTAAAGTACAGATAGTACATTAGTGGCAGTGTTTTTTGTATTCTCGTGCTTATTTTTAGAATCATTCTTGATCTTGATTTATATATTTTCTGGTAGGTATAGTATATTATAGAATTGTATAAGTTATAGGCAGCTGAGCAAGTCTATTAACGATTACATGCAGTAAGTAATTCTTGCCATTTACGATATGGATGAGCCACACTTAGTAGTGTAGAATAAGTGTAGGATGAGATTTTTTTCAAGAGTACCTCTTTAAGGTTGAACAGAAAGATGATTATGGAGAAGATGTTGAAAGGTATAATGGCAGTTATGTAACAATAGAGTTCATTGCAAACAAAGAGCTCAGAATGCCATTTTACAGTATTTCCCTCCAGATTCTCTTCCCAACTCTGGTCCTGGTCCAGTTTCATTTTTTGTCGTCTCTCACAGACATACATACACATAATATCTATCATGCAGTGCAAAAAGGTACCTTTTTAGACTGTAGACATGGAATTGGAAACCTTTTAAGCTGTAATTCATTGTATGTATTAGTGCTAGTGTTAGTCTGGGAGTTCTGTCTTTTAGAATGCAATATTTCTCATTTTCTCATGGTATACTATAATATCTGCACTTAACTCTACTCTGCTATTCAGATTCCTATGTATCTGGTATAAATATGTTTGTATACTTGTACATAATATCATAATATTATACATATACTTCATACAGATACGGATGGAAGTTTACAAGATTAACTTATTTTTCAATGTAAGTATTTTTTGTACTTCATTTTTAGTTGGTCTTCCTCATTTTATATAATAGTTAGAGTTGCTATACTTATAGATGAGAGAGAAAGATATGGCTGAGCCAAAGCCAAGGCAGGGATTGCATTTAGAGATAATCGTACCTTGACTTTGACTTGCTTTAGCTTTCAACTTGACTTACCTTCTTATATAGTATGTATGTACTTTGTACTACACTCGTGTATATACGAAAGGTAAAACATATTTTACATGTACATATGTGCTATGTATAACTTTTAGTTTACTAAGTACGTACGTGTAGGTACAAAAACAGAATCATAAGCTGTTAAGTCAGAAAACGAAGCATAGCAATAAGTAGCACCCACAAAATTTGCTAATGTAAGTTACACGTGTGTGTGTAGTGTGCAGTGTTCGAAGGAATGCAATATAATTTTATGAGAAATGTAATAATCTTGCAAAAGTAAAAGAAAATGTTGTTTCCTTGCATTTTCGCTGTGGCTAGGAATAGTTGAAGATGACTTATTATATTTATAGGTATGGAGCTTGAATTTTTGCTTTAGCTGGCTTGGCTGAGGCTGGGCTATACTAATTTAATTTTACAACTTTACCTAGGTACCTTGTAAAGTATGGAGCTGTATGTTATTTGGTACGTACATACAGAAGTAATTGTGTTTTCTACGGTAGGCTGTTTACATATGAAAGTATTTGTGTAATAATTCTTGACAGTCTTTTTAAAATATTGTATTACAAGTAGAATTTAATTTTAAGAACGAACGAGCGAGTGTGGTTAAGCTTTAGTTTAGGTTTTGTTCTGTTCTTTAGGCTAGTCAAGAGGTTTCTGCATAGAAGAATGTTCATACATTTTGCAAAGAAAATAATGTAAGGTATGTTAAATATTACATAGACTGCAGGTATGCATTAAGTAATAATCTAAAGCACCATGCAGAACAACTACGGATATCTCACGAGTTGTCTAATGCAAAAAAGGCTTTCATTTTATCAAGTTGCAAATCAAAATCATGTACTTGGGCATATAAAGTATGAGTATACTTACGATTAGCTATAGGTTGAGAATAAAGTGAGTTAAAAGCCAGCTCTTGTACTCTGCTACACGTAGTTTATTTATATAATACTTATTAGTTTTTGTCTGAGACAAGGCCAAGTTATAATATTGCACTATATTGTACAAGGTATTTGTATGTATGGCATACTTGATAGCTAAATAGCAAAAGTACTCAGCCAGGTTGATATGTTTAGTAGTGCCAATATATTAAAGGCAGAAACAAAAACATATCTTAAAATCTTACGTGTTATGTCGTATGGTATTTGGTATAGTATGTGTTTACTTGAGTTTTGTTAGGTAGAAGTGTATAATAAGTATAGCAGTGTGGTGTGGTGAAAAATACAATGAAAATGCAGTCTATGTGTACAAAAATATAAGAAGACATAAATAAATTGTGGAACATTAGTGCATTTTATCTTATACATGTTGGTGGATATTGGATATGTTTGTGTAATAATAATGCGATGGGTGGGTTGGTTTAGTAAGTTGTATTTTATGAGTCTCTAACAAAGGATAAGTAATTGCAAATGAAATAAGAGGAAGACGGAGGGAAATGTTGTGAGTGGTTCACTTAGCTGATCTGCGTCTTTCTAGGCAACTAAAACTGACTTATACCTCAAGACCACTTGCTTGAAAATTAACTTGCAATTTTTCTCAAGTTGTCTTTCATTTTAGACAATTAAGTAGGTAGTACAAGTATGGCACCATACCTTCCTTTGCATTCCGATGATGAGGATGATGGGAATTTATTTCGTTTGGTGGGATTTCGTATTCTCAAAGGATTTCGTTCTATTATACAAGAATGTACCATACTTAGGTTGTTTTGCATCAAAGGAAATTATGTACTATTGTATACGTAGAAATATAAATACGAACTGAACCTACTAGCAATTGCATCTTATAATATAATGTAATATAAAGTGAATTTATATGTATAAGTATTCTTAGATAGCCATCATGAAAAACATTCTTTAGTTATTTGTGCACTAGATTGATCTCTTATGCTATAACCCTTTTATATTTCTTTAAAAATCTAAAAAAGTACTTATTATGTTAATATTTTGTGTAATAAATATGTGCAGTTAGTTTGCTGCTACTCTCGACGTCAATTAAGCCATGAAGTAGTATTTATGCCACTTACACACATACTTATCTGCTATTCCGGCTGTATTTCTGGTGTGTGCATGTGTCATCTTCTAATTAAACTAAATATCAATAGTATCAGTGTCGTAGCTGTGCTAGAAGAGTTGAATTACGAATTATTTAGTACAGTCTGAGCTGAGATAATAGTAATAATTACAAAATGTTAGGAAAGAGATGTATTAGTAACAGTAAGTAGTTATATAAGTACTTACAACTAAAAGCATATGTACCTACTTATAAACACAGATCTAACATTCTTCGAAAGTTGTTAGTGGAGTAAGTACTACAATTATTATGGGGCGGATATTTAGGGCTTTGAAGAAAGTTGGGAAACATTTGTTCATTCATTCCTATTTGTCGAAGAGTAGGTCTCTAATGTTTAGGTGGTTTCTTTGCACATAGTTCTACATAATATAGAACCTACATATTGTATGTAGTTATGCAGTAAGTAGTGGTAGAGGAAGACGTTTAAAAGAAAAGGGAGTAAGAGAGAGAGCCAAGTTGGATAGTTTGAGTAGTTGAAGTTGATGCCAAAGTTATTTCCCAATACTTTCTCCTTTTGGCTGCAATTCTCCTCAAGTGCTGAGAAAGAGATCAGATCAGATCTGGATTCTGAGTTGGGCTGAATGAGTGAGAGTGAGAGGATTGGATCACCGCGTCATCGCACCAATCCGCATTGCACTATAAAGACGACACGACAGTATTCAGCTTATATCCTCAATGCTCATCCACAACTCAATATTATCACACTTGGACTGAGGATGAGATGAGATGAGTTGAGATGAGGCTGTGGGACTCATCTCATCTGCTGATCCTTTCTTTTCATGCAGCGTCTTCTCCTCCTTCTTATTCCTCTTATGATAATCGATTCGCAATATAATGTGAGCAGAGGGACCTAAGCATAGCACTCTCATCTCCACACATCTTCTGTGACACCTTAAGGCAGGATAATGACATCTTGTCTAAAAAAGGCTTATCTGTAACTTACAGTACTTTACAAATGAGCCAATGCCCCCTCCCCTATTGATTAGAGCCTCCTGTTTTAGTTTTTCGAAACTTGAGATAGAATGCAATATGCCAATGTGTCTGTCGATGTTCTGCATAGTGTTCGTTAAATAAGTAGGTATAGTAGGTACAAGTTGTTCCAAATGGCGAAATTTTTCGTGTAGCTCTATAAGAACACACAGGATTGACGCATCAGGACTGAATTATATATTTTCTTCGAAGGAAATGTGCTAATTATGAGAATGATATAAAATTGCGCTGTTAAAATGAGACATGAGCGTATGATGTCATACGATAGCCAAAGAAGTCGACGGGAGAAAAAGAAAAAAGCCTGCCAGCTACTGAGTTGTATTACATACAGTAGCTACTTACATTACATAGAATATGATCAGATTTAATGGTACCTTGGCTCGTCTTGGCTTAATTCTTACGTAAACGTATGGATAAGACATTTATATAGATTATTAAGTAAAAGTGAGTATTTAGTAACGATATGATATAGTTGGTTGGTACACTCCTTAGATAAGTTTGATAAGTATCTAATAGTTATCTTCCAGATTCCAGAACATGGTTTGGTTATTCTGTGATGTGATGTTTTAGGTTCTGGGGAGTAGGTATGGTTAGTTGGTTGGTTTGGGTGGTTGTGTAGGACGTGGACTACTACGGAGAACAGAGTGTTATGTTAGGTAGTAGTTTGATGCGAAAAGATGCTGATGCTGGCTCTTGTGCCAGTCGCCTGCATTGCAGATATCTTAAAGGATGTGTACGTAGTGGATTGTATGTGGACTATGGAGTTCTATGGGTGCTCCTCTTTCTTTTTCTCTCCACTTCTTATATTTAACATTGTGGAGTAGTATGATAGGGTTTAGTATAATATGGTCATGTTCGTAAGGGTCAAAGTTAGAGTCAAGTCAAGTCAGATACTTATATATTATATTATGTACATACTACATATATAGTCCTACACTATATGTACAGTCCATATTATATAATATCTGTAGAAGAGAAATAGAGTATGGAATTCGCGATGGCATGCAATGCAATGACGGCCAAAGTACTAAAGCTTTCCTCCTTCCTTCCTTCCTTCGTCGGAATCTGAATACAGAGTTTAAAGTATTACCTGCCATACCATGAGATGATATCATACACACTACAGATACTATATAAGTATACAAAGGACGACTAAAGTAAAGAAAGAGGCTGACACACTCGAAACAAACGCAATCTACTCATCCCTGTCCTGTCCTGTCCCCTTTGGTTTACGTAGCTTAGATACAATACACACAAAAGGACATTCAAGAGTAAAGTAAAGAGTCTACTATCCTATTACTAAATATAGATCAACTACAGCCCTCTAAAAAGATATTTTTCTGAAATTCGTCCTCTTTTGTACTTGAGCAACGTAAATAATATAATATA
>JAQFYC010007626.1:0-10204 GCA_034694165.1 Tomocerus mixtus
ATCATCGGTGCCTTCATTCTTGCTGCTATAGTCACTGTGGCCGTCTTAGCTGGAGGTTTGTCCCCTTTTCTACATTCTAAACCTATTGCTTATAATATAAATCGAACTTTTCGGTTCCTACCAAATACTATATCCAGTGAGTTAACTTCTTGTAAGTATGCACAGATGTAGATCAATTGAGCTACTATAAAAGTTTTTCTGATTTAACAAGTATAAGAGTATATTATGCTGTCTCGTTTGCTAAATTATGCTAAAGACTAAAACATATGCCAAAGGATTTATCTTTTGCATATAAGGTCACCACATGCAAATAATATGCACGTTACGTACGCGATGCTAATGTATTGTATCTTTTCATAAAATCCAATCCACATGGGGTACGAAACTCTACTCAAGATTTCTTATGTGGAATAAAACAATAGTATCCTAATTTGGGCTACTATATTTATCTTACCAGTATTGTATTTGTTAAGGACAGCTTAAATCTCAAGGAAAACATTTGTTATGACTAACTGTTGGATTTTAATTGAATTTCTTGATATGCATTATTGTTATTGTATTTTCAGTGGGTCTTATTCCCCAGAAATCGGCCAATTCCTTCGTAACAGACAGCGTAGTTGGAACAACCCCTTTGATGAATTCACCGTCCTCGACCACAATGGAAAATCGTCTCACGCCTGCATTGTCCACTTCAACATCCACGGAATATATCACAACGAGCACAACAACTACCTCGGCACCCATTTTACCCCAAGATGACACTTATGGTATGACAACCCTGTTCCCATATCCTACATTGATTGCACATTAACCTGGCTGTTTGCTCGTCAATGAAAAATGGACTAATGTAATGTAATCTTTTATTATTTAGTACCGAACACTGCTGATGTCGAATTTCACATGACGGACTTACAATATGAAGCTGCCTTGAATGATAAGACTTCCAACAGATTCCGGGAATTGGCTTCTGAAATTGAACAGGAAGTAAGTTATAGTACACTTTTTCCTTAGAATAAACTATTGTAGATTATGGAGTGTTTGTCAAATGGAATCGGTGGATATGGTTAACATACTTCAGATTCAGATTAGTAATTCTCATGATTTTTTATTTCCAGATGAAATACGTGCTGAGAAGGGATGCTGGTTTGGAAAGTACCTTTGCCCGAGCTATGCACTTCTCGTAAGTCATTCACATTCCTTGTCTAAGTTTATATCTGTATTGATATGAGGTAGTGCTACGTAAGTGTAAGTGATTGCAATTAGGTACTTGACCTATGTAGCATATTATGTTTAAGCAGTGCTAATACATATTCAATGAGTCATGTCCGTAAGCGATATGCCGACAGAATATAAATTAGTTGAAATAATAAGGGCAAAAATATTGTAATGGGATCTAATGATGGGTTTAATGGACAATGGGATGATTTATAATACTAATTCAACCGTTGCTTACACTTGCAGACCTGGCAGTGTCCACGCTAAAATGCGCATTGGGTGGGTGGATGACAAGAAAGACCTGAATGAAATCAAGATGGCTTTGTCTAAGCTGACTACCTTTGGATCGCACACCATCATGGCTTTGTCTTCTTTCGGTAAGTTTGTAAAGTTTGTTTATAAACTACATATTTAATGAGAAGCCATAGTTAAGTTAAGTAGTGATATGTGCACTAAATAAGTAATCGAATCTTAATGTGTTCATTTACTATCTACAGGAGTCGTCAACCATTGCAAATTTGCAAACAACGGATGCTCGAACTACTGCACTTTTGACTACGAATCTCTGGAATTCTTGTGCACCTGCCCCGAATTAATGCTTTTGGGTTCAGATAAGAAGACTTGCAACAACATTACCACCCCAGAGTCATCGCCCGAAACGGAAGCAGAAACTGGGTCTGAGACTGAAACCACTGCTGCTGAAACTGCAGAAACTGATCCACATCCAACAGACGCACCAGAGCCTGCTTCCGTTTCTCAGCAAGATGAGGACACTGTTCCAGTTGAAATTACACCTGAAACTATCCAGGCTTCTTCTGCTGCCCCTGAAGTTGAGCATGAACATGAACATGAGGTATCATCATCTGTACCACCTCAATCCGAATCATATCCCGTTGTTTCATCAGAAACTCCAGTTCATGAACACAACTCACCCGTTGAAGAGCATTCTCCATCTCCAGTTTCCGAAGAACCAATTTCTTCTGAGGAATCTGTTGTTCCTGAAGAACAGAAGCCTTCTCCGTCATCCGAACCTGAAAATGAGTCTGTAGTGGGAATCCCAATTGGAGCAGTGACAACAACTGAGAAGTCCACCGAAGGTGAAACTAACGCTGAAGAAGAGAACACGAATCCAACTAACCCTTCTGATATCGGAGATAACTCTGAAATAGTTCACAACACGGAACCAGAGAGTCAGCCGCCAACTACTCATGAAGAACCACACGAGACCCCAGTTGAAACCACCGTTACTCCTGCCGAGGAAACCAAGTCACCTGAAATTGAAGAAGCTGGACAGACGAATGCGGCTGAGGAAACCGAGGCAGAAGCAACTATAACCCCAGTAGAAATATTGGATATCATTAGTACATCAACCACAACTACCTCAACCACTGAAACCCCAACTGTTGTGGAAAGTGATGTGGAACAAGCCACTATTCCTCCCAACTCTAATCTGGAACGTGAAACTCCTTCTGACAGTGAAATCCACCCATTGACTACCACATCAACAACCGTAGCACCCGAAGTAGCAGCTGCTAGTCACGAAGGAGAACAAGATTCTGCTTCTGTCGAAAGTGGAAGCGGTAGTCAAGAAGGAGAGACAACTATCCACCCTGAAGGCACTCAAGATCAAAGCAGGTCTGAGACTGAAGAAGAAGCTCCGCAAGGAAGAAGATCCAAGGCTGCCCGCCATGAGACTTTCGCTGAAGGAATAAGTCAGGAAGACGAAATCGCTGCCGAAACTGAGAAAAGTGTATCCCCAGCATCTGCCATCCCAAGCACATCTTCTGAATTTATGGTCTTCAGTGACAATGGTAACGCACATGGAAGCAACTCTGAATCTTCTGGAACAACCGATTCATCCCAGAATGATAGCATCGAAAATGCCTCCGGATCGGTAGAGAATACTGGAAGTGCCTCCGTCGAATCTAATCACAAGGAAGACTTAGTATCAGCTGCCCCAGAAATTGAAATTACTACCACCCCTCAGCCTAGTTTAGTTAATGACACTATGATTAACGAACAAACTGAACCTGTTACCGAGAATGCTAGCAACATCGAAACCTTGATTGCCGAAAATCCAAGCCCTGCACCAATGCTGGAGAAAATCGTCGAAGAAGTCACTGCACGCGATATGCAAGATGA
Source organism: Tomocerus mixtus (assembly GCA_034694165.1). Taxonomy (NCBI): domain Eukaryota; kingdom Metazoa; phylum Arthropoda; class Collembola; order Entomobryomorpha; family Tomoceridae; genus Tomocerus; species Tomocerus mixtus. The sequence goes on from JAQFYC010007626.1 coordinate 3,358, forward strand.
ACAAGAACAACCCATAGAAGAAACTAATACACAACCTCCATCAGATTCCGTTTTAACAACGACTTCAACAACTCCAGCACCATCCGTCCTTTCCGACTTGGAACAAGTGTCTTCCGACGAAGTCTCTGCAGTTAAAGCTCCTGAGCCCGTAGCAGAAGAGTCCAGCAGCACCGAGATCCCACTTTCCGATTCTTTGTTTGCCGTAACGACAACTCTTCCTTCCGCAACTACAAATTCCTCTCAGCCTCTCTCCACAACTATCAAAATCATCACACCACAAACACAATCTTTTGGCAATGAATATGAAACTGAAAATAGCGAAAGTGAAAGCGCCAGCGAAGAAAGCAATCATAGCCGACAAGAAAATGAACCAACTGGTCTTGAAAACGATCTGTAGTCAACCTAGCTAATTATTAGAACATTAAATTAATTTTAAATTGTTGAACTGTATTTACACATCGTAAAAATCAAAAACTAAAAAGAGACAGCATCACTGCATAACATGTTGGGATAATTTTAGATAAACTACGTTTAGAGATGTCTATTTAATTCAAATAGCCTTTTATTCGCGAGTCTAGACGTGAACTGACGACGAGTCTCCAATACTAAAATATGTAATCAACATTATTAGTCATATTATATACTAACTATTTAGATAATACGACATGAAACTGACAAAATCGGAAACATAAAAGGAGAACAATCAATCAATTTAGTTATACTTAAAAATATGTAATATAAATATGTATTTTATGTTAGTACAATGTTAAATGATTTGAGGTGGAAGAAGGGGTCAACTTTATCAGATGAATTAATTTTCAAAAGTTTATAACCGTTACTTTATTCATAGATTTAATTTGCACTGCTACAATATATACAAACATTAAATAATTTGGCATTACATTTTGAAGATGCACGCATACCGTATATTTCCTACAATTTGACCGAAGATCAACAGACAAACTAAAACTACACATACCAATAGTGAAATTAGCATTATCTGTAGTCAATTTTGAGAAATCCTCGGTAAGAAGATGTAGAAAATTCAACAATCAAAAGGACAAAGAAGCCTTACAAGTCAATATTTACGGATCAACTTTAAACAATAACGTGTAATGTAAAATGTAAGTACATACTTATTAATTAACTAGTACATTTAAGGTACTGGACTACGATTTTAATCTTAATAACTGTAAGGATAATATAAATACTAAATACCTACTTAACTTACTAGTACTATTTTTCGCTAAAAGAAAAACGTTGGTGGTTTCCTAAACATAACCCTAATACATATACATATATGGGAACCAAAAGTTTGCATGCTTTTTCGAGAACAAAATTATTTTAGGCAAATATAATGTAATATTGTGCATATTTTTGGATGAAGCTCACTCAGAACACACCACGTTCACTAATAAGAATAAATACGATTTATTTAATAAGTTCGCGAAAGGCAGATGTAGACTGTATTGTATTACATACTAATAATAATTAAATAATTACCTAATTAACAAAACACAACTGAAACAAAATTCATATTCATATCATGTGACCATGCCTTATTGCCTCAACCTTAACAAATCTGCAATAACTATATTTCTATTTAGGGAATACAATTGTAAGTAAGTATTGTAATAAATGTGTTATGTGATCAGTGCATAACTTTTATGTATTGGGTGAGTGTATGTGATTAATGTGCCGTCAACTTATGAATGAGTCTTGATTTGACTTGACATGTTTGTGATTTTTTGTTCTGTCTCGACTTTGTGTATTTTTATGTAGATTTTTTCGAATGTGTGAATGTACTTAACTCGTGTAATTTGTAGATATCATATCCATGAATATAAGTTGTGTTCTGATTTAAACTACAGTGTGCTATACAAATGATAACATTAGGACAGACTTGATAATGAATAAACTAAGAGCTGATTTACTATTGCTACTAATGGACAATTGAAATATTGTTTCTAACATACATAATAAATGACTATTCTGAATTAGATTTAAGTTTATGTAATATAATATTCTTTTAGCAAGAATGATTGTGTATATCTGTTTACGCGACAATGAATTTCTGTGTTCGATTTAAGAGCGAGCGCATAAGAATTTAAACAAGCTGTATTACTTGCGTTGTGTATGTTCATGTTTATGTTTTTGAAATAAATAAAGTTATAAACGAATACTTAAAACTGGAATTTGCGCTTAATAAAATATAATGATTTTTACAATAGTATACCTATGTAGCCACAAAATCTAGTGGTCTAGTCTAGGCTAGGAAAAATAGCATACAAAACGATCTGATAACAATAATTTGCCATTTTGAACATTTTTCAACATTTTAATCAATTTTTCAAACAAGCCTTTTCAATTACTACATGTAGTATATTAAGTATACGTATAAATATAATCGTGCGATGGAAATTCCTAATATTCTACCACGCAAATTATCATGACACGTTTTTGACATTATTGATCAGCACTACATTGACTATTAACTATTTACGAGAGGTCACTGGTTTGATTTGGTTCAACTAATCAATTGCTTCATTACATTTTACGCACACTAAAGGTATAAGAGTTACTTACAGTTTATAGAGTTGTGAACTTTGTATTAACATCAGTACAAAGTCGGTAAACGCTCAAGGCATTAATCATTTCTTGAACATACTTTTTATCCTGTTTCGCCTTGGGAGACGTTTCTCGTAATATTCCTCTGAATATTTTCACCAAATCCCTTAACTTTGGGTGCTCGTATTTCAGCTTGCAGAGCAGAAGACGGAGATTTCTGAGGACGGATGTCCGAAGCTGCAAAAACAATTTCATTGGATTAATTTCAGAAAAATAAAGGTTTCAGTAATAATTAGGTTATTATAAATAAATAAAAATTACCGCGTGCCCACTATCAACTTCCAGTAAGTGAGATAGCAATGTTTCGAATATGAACTTGATCTCATCAACATTGAAAATGTTTGTGGTGTGCATGCAGCCCAATACATCCTCTAGTAGCTTCATACTGGAATTAGCATATGGGGGTAGAGTTTCGAACTTGTAGACATCCAAAGCATCATCTAGTAAGTTGGCAAAATACAACGTTTTTTAAAATACATAATCATAATCACAATTAAAAAATCTTCATAATTTAATATAAGAAAAAATTTGGCGAATTTGTATTATATTTACCCCTTTCTGTCAAATAACACATCAGTTTGTACTTAAACATGGTAAGTTTGGGCATAATACTTAAAGCAGAGATGACAGGGTTTTCAAAAACTTCAGAAGAAGCAAACTGAATATTCAAAGCGAGAACAAGATTCATGTATACAAAACTCATTGGATTATCTCGTTTAGCGTTGCGGTAGCTTTCGATCTTGCCCAACAGATACAACACGAAATCCGCATCCAGATAATCTAAAAACAAAACCAAAGTTAAGAAGAATAGTCGAGAGAGAGAGAGAGCAATCATAAAACTTCAAAAATGTCTTTTTTGCTTAAATACTACTATAAGTACCGAAATGAGCCGATGGCATAGGATCACCAGATCTGAGTAATGCAGTCAACATCCCGGCGTAAAGTGTTGTCTTCTCGTCACATTTGCATTCGCTGCTCAGAATACACTCCGAGTCAGAATGAGGATTTTGGATTGCACTGTGCAGATTAAAATAACAAAATCAGATATAGATTAAAAACGTATGATCACTTAGGGAGAATACTTCGTTTTCATACTTTCGTGGAGACTGGGACTTTCATATATAACGACTTTAATGTTAAATGAAAAACTTACAAAGCAAGATGTACTGGAAGATCGGAGAGCATTAAAACCGACAATGCACATTCATCACGCGTAGCTAATATATCAAACAATCCTAACATTTCCGACCGAATCGACCATCGCTTTTCTTTCTCAAAACATCCCACCAAGTTCTTCACGCTCCTATACTGGTCCTTTTTCAAAGCAGCTTTACATAGTTTGGAGTCCATCTTTTCCTGCGAAGATTTTCACGATTAGAAACGAGTAGGCGTAGTATATACATTGAAACCAATTAAGCAATAAAGATTAGCAATACTTAGTTGAATTTTAATGAGCAGAGCACTGTCTACAATAATCATCTTTGTTAGCAGATGCAGCAAATAACTTGTATACATAGCACTAGCTTTCCATCTGTACAACCTAGGTACACTTGCCGTGGAGAAAAAATCAACTCCAGACTGCATACTGCATACTGCATTACAATTTAGCTTATGGCTAATTTTATATTTGCCTAAAACTAGTGCAATAATTATACAACATTACCAAAAGTACATTGAGATTCGCAAGAATTGGTAATACAACCGTATCATCCTCAAAAACAGCCCATGCACCTCTCTGGCGAGTTAAACGACGGAGCAAGGTGGCAACTTTTTCATCCTTGGTCAACTTTCGTTTCGGAAGCGGAGGGGTTCGTAGACATTTTTCTTCTTTTGTTAAAACGCTGTTCATAAATGTAGTTCCTTGTGGGGTCTAGCACAACAAAGTATGACATAACAAATTATCTCCCAAAATATTCAAGATTGGAGATTACATGACCTTACACTGATACTATACTACGAAGGATAGTGAGTGTGATATTCAGTCAACATGTAGTTTACTGACCTTTAAAAACTGCATCACTTTGAAGGCTGCTTTTCTTGCCTCGCCCCTTTCAATACCAGCGTATTCTGAGATATCCTCCAACACATCTTTCGGAATTTTTAGGCATTGCGCACACAAATGAAAGTAATCCTGTTTTAGAGAATTTTGTGGAGAAACGATTTGTGCCTTAACTCTCTTCAAATGTTGTAAATTGAAATCTGAGGTGACGTCAACTTCCGCTAGAGATTCTTCTATCTCAACTTCATCTTCGGATTCGGTTTCTGATGATGGAACATCCGGACATCTCGGGGGCATTGAAACCTGATGGTCTTCCAGAATTCGCTGCAGTTCCAGGTCAATACTGTCTTCCAAATCTGTCATTGTAGCTTTATCGTTTTCGTTACTGTCCAAATCTTTCAAAATATCATTAAGTTGAGCTTCAGCTTTAGATACAGGGGTCTGTTCGTCAACTTTGACCTGTCGAGGTTCTGACTGATGATCTGTTGCTGTTCCTTTTGCATGAGTTAGTAAAATCGCAGACGGGTCGTTCAATACGCGTTGCAAATCCACAGCTGCTGTGCAATCTCCGATGCATTCCTTGATATTATCTTCAAGATCCTCTGAGCTTTTCTTCGTCACTTCATTTTCTACAGGGTCAACAGGAACGGTGCACTCCATTTAAACAGTTTTTACACAAAACTAGTTCAGTTCAGACAACTTTTTTTGGTGTATTTTAATCGAACTTCAAGAGCTTTAGATAGAAATAGAACTGTCATTCAGCGATCAGGTGAAGATATTGATGTTTTTACTGCACAAAGAAAATGGAAGCATTAGTGGCATTAGTTAGGTCTTTTAGCGCGGCAATGTTATAAAAAGTGCAGCCAAAGAAAATAGGTTACACAGGCAATCATAAACTCAGTCAAGAGTATACCAGCGACTATAAGGGCCATCTAATTATGTGTTTATTATATTAATGGTATTACATTTACATATTAATAGCATACTACTTATTCATATACATGAGCTTTCGAAAAATGTAAAATAAATCTTCAGATTTTGGATTTTTCAAAAATAAAAATGATTGTTACCAATAGAAATGAAAGCAAAAACAATAAAATTGGATGATTTTTCTAGGAAATCCCTTGGTTTTAAATTACTTCCATGCAAAAAAGGCATGAGCGGAGCATACAATATGGATTTAAATACATACATACATGCATTCCCTATATTTTTTGACAGGTGTGGTTTAATCACTAATCTCAATCTTAATGTAGGTAATTTAATTACTACAGATATAAGTAATTACCCCCAGAACCCCGACATGGGACGCGTTTTGCACTGTCCTGGTCCCCACAAATCCATATACGCATCCAACAAAGCTCCTTGTTACAGGCACTGCAGGAGATGATTGGGAATTAGAACTAGATCACGGAAAACTGAATGACATATGCCTGGAAATTCTGGGGAAATCTATTTACTGTAAGTAAACGCATAAAAATATGCATATCTGATACTGCGGTCGGTGCTGTTGTATAAAATATATACTTATTATAGACCTTTTTATAAAATAAACATGTAATACCTAGGTCTATGCATGTGGACGTGGCGTATGTGGCCATAATACTTGGTCTTGGTCGGCACTGGCTCACTGGTTGAGGCAAAAAATGAATACTATCGAATATTTTTACTTAGTCTTTCAAAGATTATCTTGTTCTTAACTAAATTCCTGTCTCTAGTACTTATGTATATAGCCAAAAGATAAATATGCATACGTATGCGTTTTTCTTTAAATATTGAAACACTTGCCTATAGGAGTTTTTAAAGATTATATCTGTTAACAAACACAACTGATAAGTAATTATTTGCATACTATAAGGTATAGGTAGTTAACATATTAATAAGTAATATTACTTAAGGCATATCATAGGTAATGTAAAAAACTCATTTATTAGAATAAAAGTGATAGGAAAGTAATACCGTGATTTACGTACGGAGCTGGGTATCTTAATGTTACTATATTAGTAATATTGTTAGCATAACATCGAATATAAACAGATCCATACAGCACGACAGTTGGTCGACATGTTGACGTGACCCTGGCACTACTATACTGGCAGTACAGGTAGCAATTAATAGTTACCTTTGTAGATTAAGGTGACTACACTAGTACACAGTACACTACAGACTACAGTTTGTCGTTTGTTTATTTGACATACAGAAGGGACGGACTGTTTGTAG